>JAZKJV010010631.1:0-295000 GCA_037367405.1 Ottelia alismoides
TGAGAACTCGATGATTTGGCGTTTTAAAAACCACAAAAAGGTGTATGCTAATGGATCTAACATGCATACACTGAAATTTGGCTAACAGTCCTTGGACAGCAGCTATCTTTCCCAAAATAACCACCAAAACTTAAGCCAAAGGCATGGATCTCATGAGTTTTATAACACTCATTCATACAGCATCCAAACCACGAAGAATGGTTCTTAAGATGATCTCAAAAATCATGCATAACCCAAATACAAGGAAGATCACTGATTCTGAAATTTGTTGAACTGCAATATAGCAGCAGTTAAAACACTCCCAAATCATCTTCAAATCCGCTTCTAAGCCTTGGATTAAAGGCCAATAGGATGGAGACAAGATCAAACATCAAGGATACTCGAAAATGGCCATTATATCATACAAAATCATGCATTAATCGCATACAAATCACAAGAACACAGATCTGAATTTCAGCTGCAGGTCCATGTGAACAGCAGCCAAAATCCCCAAAATCATCATACAAATCCGAAATTTGCACATGGATCTAAAGCCAAATTGATGGAGGATATAACAACAATCAAATGCCCACAAAGTAGCTCAAGAATGTCCCCCAAACCAGGCCAAAAACTCAGATTTATCAAGCTTGAACAGATCTGCAAATTCCCAAAACCATTCATCAAAAGCCACTCTAAAACCAAATCTCAACAAGAATCACAATCGAAAACCTTGGTATAGCAGCTCAACACAAGGGCTCATAGGGTGGAGAAAATTCTATCTTAATGGCAGCAAAGAGGGTAAGATTTGTACCTTTAAACAGTGCTCAAGAACTGCTCAAGAACAACTCAAGAACAGCAACAACTCCAGTCTTCTATCAACCAATTTCGATCCAAGCTTGGCCTTGGATCCTACATGCAAGACTTGATCTTTGTTCCTCTCCTTCCCCAGCTTTAATTTGAGCCCAAGAACTCAAATTTTGGTGGAGAAATGAGGGAGAAAACTAAGAAAGAAGATGGAGGTCCATGGAACTTTCGGCCATGGAGAAGAGAGCTCCAACTCTCAAGAGGAAGAAGAAGAAGAATGAGGCTTAAGTGTGGGTGCCCAAGGGGTTAGTGGGACTATATAGGCCTTGACCATTTTGCAACAATAACCCACAAAACTTTCAAATATTGCAAACAAAGCCCACCCATGAATAGTGATCCCACACTAATCACATTTAACCACTTAATCTCCTCTTGGCCACTAACAACTACTTAATCACTTAATGGATTTCCAAATCCCATCAACTTTCATCCAGAATCATTCATCATTTAGGATTTAGTTGACCTTTAGAATTTAGGGATGTTACAATCATAAAACCTCAAAGAGAGTCTCGTCCTCGAGACTCCGCTTCTAAGTCAGGTTTGTCGGTTCGCCATAAAAACCTCAAAAGATTTTTTCACCCATAAAAACCTCAAAGAAGGTTTTTAACCCAAGAAAGTGAAATGGTTTGCCAAACAGAGAACTGATAAACTAAACTGAGAAAGTACCTGAGAAGAGTCGCGATATTTCTCGCGCATCACTGCTTCGGTCTCCCATGTCGCCTCCTCAACACCCTGTCGGTGCCATAGGATCTTGACTAAGGGGATGTTCTTGTTTCGAAGCCTCCTGACCGCAAAAATCAAGTATCTGCACTGGCTCCTCCTCGTATGTCAACTTTGGCTCTATATCAAGGCTCTCATAGCTGATGATATGCCGAGGATCGTGCACGTACTTCCTCAAGTTCGATACATGGAATACGTCGTGAATGGCCATCAAACATGGGGGAAGTGCCAGTCTGTACGCTACCTCCCCGACACGTGAAAGTATCTCAAATGGCCCAACAAAACGTGGCGCCAGCTTGCCACGAACTCCGAACCGTTGTATACCCTTCATGGGAGATATACGTAGAAACACAAAATCTCCAACCTGAAACTTCAAGTGTCGGCGTCGTCGATCTGCGTAGCTCTTCTGGCGACTCTGTGCCGTCAATAGCTTCCTCCTCACCAAGTCAACAACCCTCGCAGTCTCCTCCAAGAGATCTACAGTATATAATGCATGATCACCTACCTCGCCGCCAACTGATTGCGATAAGGCATCTCCGCCCGTAAAGAGCCTCGAATGGCGCCATGCCGATGCTCGAATGATCGCTGTTATTGTAAGTGAACTCAACAGGAGGATAAGTGATCCTTCCAGGATCCCTTCCACTCTAAAGAACATGCGCGTAAAAGATCCTCCAAGGTCTGTATCGTACGCTCACTCTATCTGTCCGTCTGAGGGTGATATGCTGAACTCATCTTCAGCTCAGTCTATAATGCTGACATGAACTGCTTCCAGTAATGGGAAGTGAACCTCGAGTCTCTGTCAGACACTACCTCACGGGTATGCCATGTAAACCTCACAAGTGCTGTATGTACAATCTGGCCAACTGAGAAGGTGTATAAGTCATGTTGACAGGTATAAAATGGGCTGACTTCGTCAACCTATCAACAATGACCCAAATGGAATCGTGGCCTCCCGGTGTCCTTGGCATCTCGTAACAAAGTCCATCGAAATGCTCTCCCACTTCCCACTCAGGAATGGGAAGAGGCTGCCCAGGTGGTCGTCTGTGCTCGCCTTCACCATCTGGCATGTCAAACCACCTGCTGACGTACCCAGCTACGTCCCTCTTCATCCCATCCCACTAGAAATGTCTACGAAGATCGTGGTACATCTTCGTACTGCCGGGATGAATGGAAAGATGCGAACAATGCGCCTCATCAAGTATGTCTCTTCATAGCTGCTCATCGTTGGGAACCACTACCCGGCCTGCCTTCCACAGAATTTGACTCTGAGACAACAAAGTCATCAAACTCATCCTTCACTGCCCGCATGTATCTGTCGCAAATCCATGGGTCTGTCTGCTGCCCCGTCACTATACGGTCCCAAAGACTACTGTACCTCAGAGGTACGGAAAGGGGAGAAGATGCACTGTCCTGCGGATGCCATCTGTCAGTGCTGCAAGTAAGTCCCAAGTGTATAGCCAGTTCATCGTACCCTCCGTGTGCTCTCTCCTGCTAAGGGCGTCTGCAACCATGTTTCCATTACCAGGATGGTAAGAGATCGTGCAGTCGTAGTCCTTCAGCAGCTCTAACCATCTGCGCTGTCTCATGTTCAGCTCCTTCTGATCAAATTGTACTTCAGACTCTTGTGGTCTGTAAAGAGATCAAAGTTACCCGTACAAGTAGTGGCGCCAGGTCTTCAGAGCGAAGACCACTGCCGCCAACTCAAGTTTGTGCGTGGGGTAATTCTGCTCATGCGGTCTCAACTGTCTTGAAGCATAGGCAATCACATGCCCCCTTTGCATTAGAACTGCTCCCAAACCATCACCTGATGCGTCTGTGTAAACCGCGTAGTCCTGTGTACCTGACGGTAGAGTAAGAATCGGAGCTGTAGTAAGTATCTCCTTCAGTGTCCTGAAGGCCTGCTCGCATGAACTATCCAAATAAAAGGTACTCCCTTCTGCGTCAAGCGCGTCAAGGGTAGTACAATCCGCGAAAAGTTTCTGACAAAGCATCTGTAATAGACCGCCAACCCAAGAAAACTACGGATCTGTGTCACTGTCTTAGGCTGCTTGATAAACACAAATTATCGGGGGCCTAAGAAGTACGTCTCACACAAGGTGGAGACAACCGAGGTCGCCGCGGTGACCCACAATAAAATGTATTTAATCAACCATTAACCCACACTACAGATCAACAATTAAATAAATGTGGAGTTAAAATTTATTTTTAACTCTGCACAAAATGTATAGCAAGCAAGTATGCAGAGAGTTCGAACACAGGGAGCAAACAGGGTAATTCAAAAAGAAGTGTGTGTGTGTGTATGTGAGTGATGTCTACACTAAGCAAGCAAAGGTTTTTGTGGGTTTTTAATTTTTAATTTTTTTAATTTTTAATTTTGATTTTTGATTTTCTGATTTTTATAATTTATAATTTATATTTTTTTTCTTTTTTTCAATGTTGGAATATAAAGACAATGTAATAAAAGAGAAGACATGATATTAATAAAAATATGCAAAAATATCTAAAAATTCAGAAATAAAATCTTTTTGGTATTTTTATAATTTTTTTACTGTTTTGGTGATTTTTGGGTATTTTTCAAAGGGTCTTTGGTATTTTTAAATACTGAAATAAACCAAAACAGTGGACAAGCTACTGATTGTGAGTAAAATAGGAATTAAAAATAGCAATAAGCCACAGAATTTTCCTAAACTAATTTTCAAAGAAAGATAATAAAATATAAAAGAAACAAGAATTGAGTTTATAAATTTTGGAGTTTTTTACAATTTTTTAGATTTTTTTGAAGTTTTTATGTATTTTCTAATTTTTAGGGTTTTTCTTTTGAGAATTTTAAGGATTTTTGGACTGACACTAAAATAGGTTAAAACACACACTAGGGAATATTTTTGGAATTTTTCGAGGTCTTTTAATGTTCTTTTGGTATTTTCTAAGCTAGATAGTAGGCAAAAAGCATGTTTTTGATTTTTAATAAATATAAAAATGAAATAAAATCAAAAACTAAAAATAGGGCGTGGAAGTACATGTTAACAGGAGCTTAAGTTTAAATATTGAGAATTTTTGGACTTAAAACGAGTCTCCAAATAAATACTACAAGCAAGCACAAATTAAAGGCCTAGCAGGGGCATACATGCAAATATCACAAAGTCCAGGGGCATACATGCAACTTTCCTCAAAAATTAACACTTAATATTTGATTTTCAGTACCAAACACCAATTACAAAATCCACCGGGGTATCGTAGCAATTTTCCCACCAGGGCGCGTGACTTGCACGCGCCTGGCGAGGACTAAGATGTGGTTTCCTCAAAACCCGAGGGTGGACTTGCAATTTTCACAAAAACTTTGCACTCGCTAAAAACTTTACATGACTAAATCTAAATAAGCAAAGAGTCCGGGGTATATCTGCAAAAACGCCAAGGTCACGTGCACTGTGCACGTGACCTGGCAGGGACTTAATCGTAAAAGTGGAAAGTACGGAGGTTGTTTAGCAAATATTACAAAAAGTTAAAGCATCCAACGAAAGTTTAGAGAGTCTTTAATAAATACAAAAAGTGCTGGGTTTAAATTGCAAAATACCCAGCTCCAGGGGCGAGATCGGACGGCCCGAGGCCATCCACTTGACGCGTGGCGCGCTGTGGTCGCGCGATGCCCCTTCACAACGGACGCCTGTGATTAGATAGCACGAGGGGATCGGACGATCTACGCTTCTGGAGATCGGACGGTCGCTATTGTGTCTGGAGGAGGTCCCTTGATCGGACGGCGGTGGGCGGCGTTCGAAGAACTGGGAAGAAGGCTCGACTCCGCGAGCTTCCTCCGACGATGACGCCCTTCACCGGCGTGAAATGAAGCTCAGAGGGGGTCCAGATGCTCCCTGCATGTCTCCTCTTGCTGCCTGGAGCTCCAAAAAGGGGTGGAGACCACCCGAGCGCTCCAGAGGAGGTGGCGGAGCTAGGGCTCCCAAAATGCCTCCGGCGAGCTCGCAAAACCGCTCCAGGTGCTTGATCTGCTGCTGATACCTGCGAGGAACTTGTGATATGATCGGGGGAAAATTGCCCCGATCACGTGGCGCAATGGGGTGGGGGTATGCTGCGGCTGACGGCGCGAAGAACGAAGGTGGCCGGAGTTGCTCCGGCCAACTGTCAACTGGGTGAATCGATAGGTGAAAACGTGATTTTCTTGAGGGGTTTTGATCCTAAGATGATAGCTAAACTACGACGAGGAAAATGAGGGAAAGAAAGACACCTCAAGGGTCTGGCGTGCCTGAGGTTGGGGGTACCTCAACGGTGGTCGCCGGAGGTGCTTGGAACGCCCTGGGCCGCTACTTCGCCTCCTCGATGCGTCTCTCCTGGAGCTGTCACCTCCAGGGATTGAATGGAATCAAAAGGGGCACGAGAGAGCCAAGAATTGGGGTTCAAAAATTAAATCGAAGTTGAGGGGACCATTTTATGTGGTTGACGGTCGTGGGAGGAAGAACGAGGCATGGTGGGTGGTGCAGCGATCCGCGACCCAAGATAATGCTTGGGCGAGAATCCTTGATGCTCGAGCTGCAAAAGTGGTGAAGGGTGTAGCACGTTTAGGTGAAAGGGATAGCCTCGAAAAAAGGTTGAAAACAGGGGTCAACTCCATTC
Source organism: Ottelia alismoides (assembly GCA_037367405.1). Classification (NCBI taxonomy): domain Eukaryota; kingdom Viridiplantae; phylum Streptophyta; class Magnoliopsida; order Alismatales; family Hydrocharitaceae; genus Ottelia; species Ottelia alismoides. Next base: position 6,187 of record JAZKJV010010631.1, read on the forward strand.
TGACATAGCCACAGGGGTTGGGTCAGAGAGTTGACCGAGGTCAACTCTCAGACCCTCCTGGTTGGTCTACGTGGACCAAACAGGAAAAACCCTAGAAAAATATATTAATAAATCATTTTGAAATAGTAAATGGTGTTATTTTAGTTAGGTTATAAAATGAAAAGTGTTTATAATTTTATGAAATATTTTATAGTGATTTTTAATTAATTTTATGAGGTGTATCTTTATAGGTTCACTTTTTAGCCCTATATAGGTATATTACCTATGTATTGTAGTATTTTATTTTTATTTTATGTATTTTAATTTTATAATTTGTATTTATTATTTTCTAAAATTATAAAATACTTTTATATACACAAATATATTTTTATTTTATTTTTCTGATGTATTCTGTACATTAAATAAAATATAAGTGTAAAATGTATAAGTATAAATATAGGTATAATACCTGTATGATCTATATATGTTTATTTTTAGTTTGAGTTTTCTTTGCATTTTTATTCTGATTTTAGTGTACATAATTATTATAAGTAATATTTACAAGATTACAAAAATATAAAAATATCAAAATAATGAATAAATAATAAATTGAATATTTTAATCAGTACAAGTATACAAAGGGGGTCCAAAACTCAACTTTCAAACCGTAGCTCCGCCAAATGCGAAACCACCGCCATTAGATAGATTATTTTATTCTATATACAATTAATGGTGAGTTTACTACATTTGGAGTTGTCAGTTGTGAGATACGGGTCTGGGAAGTTGGGATTCTGGATTTTTATTCAAACCATAACTTTCTATCTGTGTATTATTTTTCAGTGAAATCAATTTTGTATTTTTCTTTATAAAATTATCTACAACTTTCATGTACAAAGTTTCTTTATTAGAGGTATAAAGAGTGGAACCAAAAATAGGTCCCAAAATGAATAAAGAATGAATAGAATAATATAGGTATTTGACCCTTATCTCCCCCTACTTTATTCCTTGTCGACCTATTCATCAAGATGCCTAGGTCTCGGGGTTTTGGGTCATAAAATATTTACAATATTTTATTCTTTTTCTTTTCTTTTATTTATTCTATAATTTTGGCTTTAATTACAGCATTTTACACACTAATTGCAGGTACATGCATGAATACTAAAATGCTATATTTAAGGGTATTTACAGGCATTTGCTAGGGTTTTTGGTGCCAAAATGATAGAATAAAGATGATGAAATGTGGATTCATCATCCCCCTATACTTTACATTTGCTAGTCCCTAGCAAACACTTATGCAATAAGTGCAAAAAGAAAAAGAAAGAAAAGAAAAAGGAGAACTTGGATTTAGTTCAATTATCAAACTTATCTTCACAAAATCAAAGTTTGGAGCTTAAGACAGACCTTGGGAATTTTAGTGCGGGCGGAACCTTAATGAGAATCGAATTTGAAATCCAACAGTCCCTGAGAATCCCAAAACTCTGCTCAAGTCTCCTCAATAGCCAGGTCAGAAATACTTCAACTCATACGCAAACTCTTACGACTATGAATCTGACTCTTACATTGTAAGTGATGTTGGCTCTCCCCAACTAGAATGACAAAGAAACTGACTTCTCCAGTACGACAACCCAATGATTCCCCAATCCAACAACTCCATCCTCGAGGAGCGGGGTATTCCCTTCTAAATTCAAGTGGCAACCAGCTCAAGAGGAAGGGGTGAAGAGAAGAATGGACGGTAGCCAGTGTAGCTACCTATCCTGGGATGCAAGACCAGTGTAGTCGAATCATCCTGCTGCAGGCTCACATGATATGACTTTGGAACTCAAGCTTGCTTATTGACTTTACAACATTTGTACATACTTTGCAGGTTTTTTATTTTTGTACATGCCTGAACTTTCTTTCTTTCTTTTTTTTTTCTTTTTTTTTTCTTTTTTGAAATACTATTCCCAGCAGCATTTACATAAGGAGTTTTTCCTCTTGAGCCAGTATACTATCCCTCTTTTGAAGCTTTATTGTAACCCACAGCCTCCTGCCTTTAGACTTCCTAATCACTGGACGGGTTGGGGTGCACTTCCCTCCCTAGAGGACAAATGTTTCCACTTGTGTGCGTCTCATACCGGCAAATCTAATCCCCTCACCACTCCAACTGAGTTGAGCCATGTGAAAGGTGCAGGTGTCCAAGTTAGGTCATTATCAATAAGAATCGTACGTGTGTTCTGAAATACTCTACTTAGGCAGTCAAGAATCCATTGAACCAAGTCCCGTGATCCTCAAAGAATTAAGTCAACTAGACCTGAAGTACCTCAAACCTAGTTCCTATAAGGTTCGTGTTATTAGGTAGATTTTAAGATCCAATCAAGCTCCAATCTTCGGGTTTTACTTAGACTCGTTCAACCATCAAACTCAATCCGAAAAATGCGAATGCTATGCTATGCAGTACAGAAAATATTTTTGTGATGCAATTTTCAAATATTTTGAATTTTTTATGGATTTTTGAAAAGATGATGATGATGCATATGCAGATGCAATTTTTTGTCTTTTTCAAAAAGGTATTTCAAATGTTTTTGGATTTTACTTTTGCAAATGTTTTTGGGATTTTTGAAAACAAAAAGTTTTTGGCTGAAATCTAGGTTAAAATATTTACACGGGAGTGCTTCTTATATTTACCAGAAGTGGATTTTAAGAATTTACAAGGGTAAGTGGTCAGTTTTATACATATATATATATATAGTGGGTTTTGGTATGATGTATGTATTCCTCAAACTTATTTGACACAAGCTTTTTCACACAATTTTTGAAAACTCTGGTCCAAAATAGTTTTTACAAACATTTTACAAACATGTACACACATTTGCAAATCATTTTGCAAAGGCTTTCAAAACAGTATATATAGGTTTTTCAAATATTTTTGCAACCATTTTTCAAACCATTTGCAAATTATTTTTCAAACATTTTATTTCACACAAAGAAAAGAAATTTTACAAACCACACATTTTTACAAAGGTTGAAAACATGTAACAAAATATTTTCAAAATAGTTTTCGATAGATGTTCACAAAGATTTTCAAACTATTTTTCAAACATTTTGCAAAAGACATTTTCACATGATTTATTAATCAGTAGGTACAAAAAGAATTTGAGGAACAAAACACCTTTTTATTAAAGATTGTAATGAATTTTAAAGAATAATTAGGCATAGTTATTAGTAAAAATACGAAAGTACGAGTTATGACTAAAGTATATACACAGTATATACGACCCCCTATACTTAGCTTGATCTATGTCCTCATAGACCAGAGAGAAAAGAGAAGACATAACTCGTACTGAGTATAGAAAAGTCTAAAGAATAAGGAACAAGTGAATGAACGAATGAGAAGTTGACCGTCCCCCCTATACTTAGGATCAAATAATCCTAAGTATAGCAGACTGTACACAAAGCAGGGAGGGTCAAGGGTGGGAATGAACAGATCGTACTCAGGCTGTCTCCCCCTATACTTAGGGTAAGATATCCCTAAGTATAGACAAGAAGAGGAGACAATGGAGAGGATCGAAGAATAGAAGAAACTCAAGGTGCACACCCCCCTATACTTAGGACAAAGTACATCCTAAGTATGGAAAACTGTCTATAAGGGCGACCCCTTTTTGATAGATAAAGAAGATAGAAAAGGAAAATAAGAAAAGAAGAAAAGAAGAAAATAAATCAATGGATGAAAGAGTGATATGAACAGATGGCTCTGTACAGCGGAAGATAGAATTGATCACCATGTATGAGATGCAGATGATATGAGTCAAAGGACACATCTCATACCAGAAGAATGGGGGCAACGTCAATGGTCAGCGGATCATGATCTAGATATAGTTTCAGGCGTTGACCATTGACACGGAAGGTAGAAGAAGATGACGGTTCGGATATATCGATGCTGCCATTCTCGTGTACCTTCCTAACCACATATGGACCTTTCCACTTGCTCTGTAATTTCCCTGGAAATAATTTCAGCCTGGAATCAAACAACCATACTCTCTGATCTGGCTCAAACTGTTTATGGCTGATATGAGAATCGTGCCATGTCTTCACTTTCTCCTTGTACTGTAGGCTATTGGAAAAGGTTGTATCTCTCAGCTCTTCCAGGGCTGCCAATTCTGCTCTTCTCTGTTCTCCTATGCTCTCAGGATCTAACAGTAACTCAGTGACTGCCCAAAAAGATTTGTGCTTGATTTCCACTGGCAAATGGCACAGCTTGCCATAGACGAGACGAAAGGAAGATGTCCCCAATGGATTCTTGAAAGAGGTCCGATAGGCCCACAAGACCGAGTCCAAAAGCTGTGATCAATCCTTTCGGTCTGGGCGGACAACTTTCTGCAAGATTGTTTTTATCTCCCGGTTCGATACTTCGGCAAGACCATTAGTCTGAGGGTGATATGGTGTGGCAACCCGATGGTCAATGCCGAACTCGTCTGCAAGGGCCCTAACTTTGTCATTGATGAAATGAGACCCCTCGTCTGAAATCAAGACTCTAGGTACCCCGAACCGTGAAATAATATTTTTCCTCAAAAATTTGCAAACGATTTTAGCGTCTGCGGCTCGGGCGGGGATGGCCTCAACCCATCGACTGACATAATCCACAACGAGCAAAATATGCTCGAATCCCTGACTCTTAGGAAATGGGCCCATGAAATCAATCCCCCATGCATCAAAAACCTCACAAAAGTGAATGGGTTGCATGGGCATCATGTCTCTCTGTACGTAGGTTTCCATTTTCTGACAGTCAGTACATCTCTTCACAAACTCATCGGAATCCTTGAAGAGAGTAGGCCACCATAGGCCAGATTGAAGCACCTTCTGTGCTGTCCTTTTTCCAGAATGATGTCCTCCTGCCTCAAGCTTGTGGCAGTATGTGAGGACGTTGTGATGCTCTTCTTGAGGAATGCACCTCCTCCAGATGCTGTCCTTGCCTTCATGATAAAGGACGGGATCCTCCCAATGGTAAAACTTGGCCTTCGCCAGGAAGGTCTCAAGTTTCTGCCTGGGCCAACCTTGTGGGACCGTCTTGGCTACAAGATAGTTCACAATGTCGGCGTACCACGGGAGCGAGGTGATAGGCAAGATCGCCTCTTCTGGAAACGTCTCTGTGATAGGTGCGCTGGGCTCAGATTCCTCAAGATTCTCCAATCTGGAGAGATGATCCGCCGCCACATTCTTGACTCCAGGTTTGTCCTTAATCTCAATATCAAATTCCTGGAGTAGAAGGATCCATCTGGTGAGGCGTGCTTTGGCATCCTTCTTAGCCATTAAGTACCGGATGGCGGTATGATCAGTGTAAATAGTCACTCTAGATCCGAGAATGTAAGATCGATACTTATCCAGAGCAAAGACTATGGGCAGCATCTCTTTCTCAGTCACAATGTAGTTCCGCTGAGCGGCATCCAAAGTCCGGTTGGCGTAGTGAATGGCAAAAGGTAGTCCATCCCTCCTCTGTCCAAGCACAGCCCTAACGGCAAAATCTGAAGCATCCGTCATGATCTCGAATGGGAGAGAACAATCGGGAGGCTGAAGGACAGGAGCGGAAACAACCATATTTTTGAGAGTCTCAAAAGATTCAAGACACTTATCATTGACAATAAACTCGGTGTCTTTTGTCAGCAAGTCAGTAAGCGGTCGGGCAATCCGACTGAAGTCCTGAATGAACCATCGGTAGAAACCGACATGCCCCAGAAAAGACCGCAACTGACGCAAGTTGGACGGTGGATTGAGTTTTCTAATGATATCCACCTTGGCCGGATCGACCTCCATGCCCCTTTTGGAGACGATATGACCTAGGACCGTCCCTTGAGTCACCATGAAGTGGCTCTTCTCCCAAGATAAAACAAGATTGACCTCAGTGCAGCGCTGAAGCACACAGTCTAAGCAGTCAAGACAAGCATCGAACCCGTCACCATAGACCAAGAAGTCATCCATGAAGACCTCTAAACAGTCACCCACCATGTCCGAGAATATGGACAACATGCACCTTTAGAATGTCGCTGGAGCGTTACATAGACCAAAGGGCATCCGTCTGAAAGCATACGTCCCAAACGGACAGGTGAATGTCATTTTCTCCTGGTCTTCGGGCGCAATGGCCACTTGATTGTATGCAGAGTACCCATCAAGAAAACAATAATGACTCTTCCCAGCTAGCCGCTCGATAATCTGATCAATGAAGGGTAGCGGGAAGTGATCCTTCTTGGTGGCCTCATTCAATCGTCTGTGGTCCAAACAGACCCTCCAAGAAGTGGGCACTCTGGTAGCGATCTCCTCTCCAGACTCATTGACAACTGTAGTGATACCCGTCTTCTTGGGTACCATATGTAGCGGACTGACCCATTTAGAGTCGGAGATGGGGTAGATAAAATCGGTGCTCCACCACTTTGAAATTTCTTTCATGACTACGTCTCGAAGATTCGGGTTCAGCCATCGCTGGAACTCACGCGACGGCCTAGCGTTATCCTCAAGATAGATGTGGTGGGAGCACAGAGCCGGACTAATCCCCTGAAGATCAGCTATACTCCAACCTATCGCCTTGCGGTTTCTTTCAAGAACCTCCATCAGACGAGATTCTTGCTCTCCAGTCAAACCTGCTGAGATAATGACTGGGTGCATATCTGGCTCACCCGCAAGGAATCTGTACTTCAATGACTGCGGCAGAGGTTTCAGTTCTGGACAACTGGGAGGTGGCAGATCTGGCTTCTGATATGGTTGTGTAAAGGCGTCCAAGTCTGCATGGGAGGACTCTCGCTCTGCATGAATTTCTGACGAAGGGCAGACTGCTGATTCATCAATAAACTGCACGCTGTTGGCTCAGAAGGAATCAGACACGGCAAATAGTCTTCAAAATCATCCCAGTCTATGTCTGAATCCGAGGGATCAGAAGAAGATGAGCAAGAATGAAAATCATCGGCACCACTCGAATGGGAGAGACCAATCAGGAGGCTGAAGGACAGGAGCGGAAACAACCATATTTTTTAGAGTCTCAAAAGATTCAAGACACTTATCATTGACAATAAACTCGGTGTCTTTTGTCAGCAAATCAGTAAGCGGTCGGGCAATCCGACTGAAGTCCTGAATGAACCATCGGTAGAAACTGACATGCCCCAGAAAAGACCGCAACTGACGCAAGTTGGACGGTGGATTGAGTTTTCTAATGATATCCACCTTGGCCGGATCGACCTCCATTCCCCTGTTGGAGACGATATGACCTAGGACCGTCCCTTGAGTCACCATGAAGTGGCTCTTCTCCCAAGATAAAACAAGATTGACCTCAGTGCAACGCTGAAGCACACGGTCTAAGCAGTCAAGACAAGCATCGAACCCGTCACCATAGACCAAGAAGTCATCCATGAAGACCTCTAAACAGTCACCCACCATGTCCGAGAATATGGACAACATGCACCTTTAGAATGTCGCTGGAGCGTTACATAGACCAAAGGGCATCCGTCTGAAAGCATACGTCCCAAACGGACAGGTGAATGTCGTTTTCTCCTGGTCTTCGGGCGCAATGGCCACTTGATTGTATGCAGAGTACCCATCAAGAAAACAATAATGACTCTTCCCAGCTAGCCGCTCGATAATCTGATCAATGAAGGGTAGCGGGAAGTGATCCTTCTTGGTGGCCTCATTCAATCGTCTGTAGTCCACACAGACCCTCCAAGAAGTGGGCACTCTGGTAGCGATCTCCTCTCCAGACTCATTGACAACTGTAGTGATACCTGTCTTCTTGGGTACCACATGTAGCGGACTGACCCATTTAGAGTCGGAGATGGGGTAGATAAAATCGGTGCTCCACCACTTTGAAATTTCTTTCATGACTACGTCTCGAAGATTCGGGTTCAGCCGTCGCTGGAACTCACGCGACGGCCTAGCGTTATCCTCAAGATAGATGTGGTGGGAGCACAGAGCCGAACTAATCCCCTGAAGATCAGCTATACTCCAACCTATCGCCTTGCGGTTTCTTTCAAGAACCTCCATCAGACGAGATTCTTGCTCTCCAGTCAAACCTGCTGAGATAATGACTGGGTGCATATCTGGCTCACCTGCAAGGAATCTGTACTTCAATGACTGCGGCAAAGGTTTCAGTTCTGGACAACTGGGAGGTGGCAGATCTGGCTTCTGATATGGTTGTGTGAAGGCGTCCAAGTCTGCATGGGAGGACTCTCGCTCTGCATGAATTTCTGACGAAGGGCGGCCTGCTGATTCATCAATAAACTGCACGCTGTTGGCTCAGAAGGAATCAGACACGGCAAATAGTCTTCAAAATCATCCCAGTCTATGTCTGAATCCGAGGGATCAGAAGAAGATGAGCAAGAATGAAAATCATCGGCACCACTCGTCCCGACACTGTCAGCCTAAAGTGTATCCTCATCCAGGGGTGTGCTCTCTCGGCTCTCGACTGCCAAGAGCTTGAGATATAGTGAGTCTGTAGTCAAGGCGAGGGTCGGTGCTACAGGATCTATCCAGTTGGATTCATCATCTGTCATTACAAAATCGCACTCCTGGTGGATGTCTAGCTCTTCCTCTGTCATCTGCGCTGCTTCGCTTGACTGCTCCGAGCATTCTAACTCTCTGGCTCTAGTTTCCTTGATCGTCTCTATTTGTATGGTTTCGCCCTCTATGTGAAAACATACCTTCCCACTGTCATGATCGGTCACCGCCTTGGCTGTGGCCAAGAATGGACGTCCGAGAATGATGGGGGCATCGGTTACCGACTCAGGGATCTCCATGTCCAACACAACGAAGTCCACGGGGAATTTCTGGCCCTGAATGGTAACGACCACACCTTTCAACAACCCTTTTGGCCTCTTAGTCGGCCTATCAACAAACTGAAGGACTGTCCTGCTCCTAAGAAGAGGACCAAACTCGAATCGGTCGAGTAAGGCTGCCGGAAGAAGGTTGATTGAGGAGCCGCTGTCTAATAGAGTACGATCAAATTGCTGCTCCTGAATCTCGCATCTGACATAGGGAGCTCCTGCATCTGGTCGCTTGGCTGGCAGCTTGTTCTGAATGGTGCAGCAAGTGGAATGAGTGAGCACATGAATCTGATCTCTGTGGTTCCTCCTCTTCCTGCGGATGGTAGTTTTCTCCTTCAAATTCTTTTTGAAGAGGGGGATGTGCTCAAGTGCTTCTTGTAGAGTCAACTGAATGTGGAATCTGTCTATCATCTGATTGCTAAACTCTACCTGCTGATCCTTTTTTTTTTATTTTCTCTTTTAGTCCCCTTCGCCTGGCGGAGTGCCTCAGGGAAGGGGATGGTGGGGGCCTCCTCAGATGGAGGGCTAGGAATAGGTCCCTATGCTTGTGAAGGTGGAGAATCCATACAATCATCATCATGCAACACGTATGGATCCTCAATGTGAACAGAAACCTTTCCTTTATTCATATTTTTGTTTTTCTTTTTGTTACCACAGTCCATAGATTCAAAAGGTGGTAACATCACAGAGGGAGGCTCAACAAAAGTAGATTTGGTGGCTTCAGTACCACCACTAACACCTGTGTTCGCGGCATCAGCACCGTGCTCTGGTTCAGCATCCAAAATGGTGGCATCAGCACCACCGTCTGCATCTGGTATTACAACGGCCTCAGTACCGTCGTCTTGGACTCCATCATGGGTGGCATCAGCACCATCGTCTTCAACATGATCATTAGCGGCATCAGCACCGCTACTCTGCTCCTCTGGCGCTCCTGGTTCAGCGTGTGATTGTCGCTCAGAAGAGGCGCCGCCTGCGGGCATCCTACCGCTCTTAGTAGTCACAAAATCAGCATCATAGACAGAATAAGACATATCACTCAAATAGTCACTAGGAGAGGTGTCCTCTGTAAACTCTACCTGCTCAGACTTCCTTTTCAGATTGTTCGGGTTAGGTTCAATCTGAGCGGGTATGGCGGCCTTCCCTTTGATAATCTCCCTCATCTCCTACCGGAATTCATCCATTTCTTGCCTGAAGGATGCTCGCTGTTCGGAGAGCAAGCGGGCAAGATCATCGAGAGCTGGGTTCTCAAAAGCGGGACCCTGAGAATCGGATGGTTGTCCCTGCTGGAAATGGGGCTGCTGCTGCTGCTGTGGTTGATACTGGGGGTGATGGGGGTAAGACTGATGAGGCTACTGACACTGCCTCCACTGCTGTCCCTGATAGGCGGGACGAGGACCACTCTGATACTGTTGTGGCTGGGCATACTGGGGCTGCTGGTGTTGCTGTTGCTGCTGGCTGTTCTGCTGTCCTTGAGCTGGATTCTGCTTCTGGGATGAGGAGCCACCGTTGCTCCAGTGGAATCCGGGGTAATCACGACGGATCCCGGGCTGAGGGTATCGGTCGTACCAAATCCCATTAACTTCCATCAATGGTTCTTGCTCGAAGGAGGATGGAGGAAGAACGGCCAGTGGCTGCTCCGGCTGGTAAACCACCATCTGCGTATCCGAAGATGGCGGCTGCGCTGGGTAGTACTGTAGCAGTGGAACCGGCTCTGCCTGGATATGATTCACCTGGCGGTATGAGGTAGAGGGTTGGTTGGCATTACTACTGCTCGGATCAACACGTGATCTGGGAGGCTGCTGGGAATGAGTTTGTGCCTCCTGGACGCATAAGAGCTGCGTCTTCAGATCACTCATGGTTTTGGCGATCTAGTCCATCTGGGCCATGCCTTGCATTTGTTTCTTCTCTAGGATCTCGAGACGGTCCAGCTTCTCACTGATTATGCCCATGTCGGCTGCGGTTGATTCAACTTGGGTTGCGGATGCCAACACTGTGTTGGGACCGGCATCGATGCGGGCGATCCTCTGAAATGATCCTGCTCCTTACGGGGGCTTCTGCTGCGTATAAACACGGGCTTGTGCCATCACTGTTGAGTTCTCTGCCATGCCCTCGTAAATGGCCCAAACATCGTCTTCACCCTTGGAAAAGTACGATCCACCGCAAGAGGCGTTGACAAGCCCCTGCAGCTCCGGTGTCAGCCCACAGAAGAAACTTTGCACTAAGTTGGGCTCGGATATGTCGTGATGTGGACACCGGTCGATGAGCTCTCGAAAGCGATCCCACGCTTCATGAAACTGTTCATTAGGGATCATGACGAAATTGCTGATCATTGCTCTAGCTGCATTGGTCCGGCCGAGAGGGTAGTACTTCTTCATATATGCGGTCCAGAGATCTGCCCATGTATCAATGAATCGCCCCAGGTGTTTGAGCCAATACGCGGCTCTGTCAACCAAAGAGAATGGAAAGGCGATCATCTTGATCGTGTTCTCAGTCATCAACCGATCATGGATCATGCTGCAAATCATTTCGAACTCTTGGAGGTGGAGGTGCGGCTCTTCGGTCGGCAACCCATGGAATTTGGGTAGAAGCTGAATGGTGTGGGGCCGAAGCTCGAAATCTCCATGGATAGGCGGGAGTCTGATCCACCGATGTGTAAGGGACGCTGCTGGATTATGCAATTCTCGCATGATGGTCTGCGGCGGTCTCTCAGCGTCGGGATCACCTCCTCCGGCATCAGGTCCTCCTCCTCCTCCACCGCCACCGCCTCCAGGTCGGTTTTCTCTCATCTGAGCAATTTCTCTCATCAGATCACCCATGAAGGTACCCTGGTCACGAATCTGCCTCTGCATGGTCTCCAGGGATGCAAGAAGTGAATTGTTGATGGCGGCTTGATCAATGTAGTATTGAGGGTGCTCATGATCATCAGGATGCTCGCCTCTGTCAGCCATCTCGGGATTCTCTGAAAAAGCAAAAGAGGCCATCTCAGGTGTTGTCGAATGCACAGAACTCTGTGATGCACTAAATTCTAACACTCTTGGACTGATGGAAGGAGAATGAGAAGGGTGGTCGAGGGGGAACAGGGTGGAGGTAAACTCAGGCTCGGAGAGCGGACTCTCCGAGGTAGTCCTAGATGAATGAGGAGGAGTGATGGATAGCGGTGCCGACAAAGTCGGCCTAAGAGATCTACGTCCCATGATCTTGATTATTGGGAAGAGCAGGGAGAATGCAGAAGAAGATGGGAGAAATGAGAAGCAAAATTGCGCACAATTGTGCTGTGTTTTTGATCTTGACCTAAATAGAACTAGCAATCAAACACAAAACATGGGTGAATTCACCAACTCAACACATGAAGCCGTGAAGGTTCGGCTTTTATCTTGTCGGTTTTAGCTTGAATTCAAGAGTCAATCTTTTCACGAGTCCTTAGAGCGTTACGCCTAAAGGAGAGAGAGTACTGCCGGAAGAGTATCACGTACTTGTCCTCCTCCGGTGTAACCTGTAGCTTGCACTTTTTAGGTCCTTGTAACCCTTCTTGTATCCCTACTCAGCCAAAGAATAAGAGAGGAAGCCAATAGGCGAAACTGATACTTCGGAACTCGCTCGCAACGGAATCACCCGTGAGCATGCAAGAACCTACTCGGACGCGAGACGATGAGACAGACACCCCCGTGAAGGCGTGGCCTAAGCTCGATACTTCGGACAAGGTCGATGCTCTACACAATAGAGAGTCACCAATGTTGACCAAGCCCTACTCGTCCACGTACGATAGAAGCGCCAATACTTCGAAAATCCATGCGATACACAAGGCAGCCACAAGCTGGGATTTTGGCTCTAGTCCTTACGAAGCACTCAACTCACTTGGAAGGAGACCTTCCCATGCAACCTGAAAACAAGTGAGGGTGTTACTCTCCCCAATCAATGAATCCAATTACCAATTTTATTTTTGGTCAAGGTTTTCTTAACAGTCCCTTTTTTAATTTTTTTTGGTTTTATCGCTTCTTTTGAGTAAATTCAAACAAGCGCCTAACGATTTTTGTATTTTCTTGATCCTACTTTGTCCAAAAACAGAGGGAGAATAGAGTCGGAAAAGCCGTGCAAGTCGACACAAAGATGGAAATCTCACCTTTGTGCCTAAATGATGGATGCAAAGTAAGAAGACTTACAGCGAATCCCAGCTCTCTCCATGCGGGATGCAAAGCAGAAATTTATAAACCTAATCTATATGCCGATATGCAATGCGGAAATCGTACTAAGATTGGCAACTGCTAGCGTTAAGAACCACAAGTTAGTCACCAATCCTCAATCCTAAGAGTCCGGTCTAGACCCCCCCTCCTCTTCTCGACACATCGAGTTCAGGAGTAGCGCTTGATGGGGAGGGCTCGCGGCACGGCGGATCTAAGACGATGAGCTAACTGTTTAATAAAACTAAGTCCAAATTCGAGCTATAGGTACATGCAAAGGTTATTAGTGTGTTTGGACCTAATTTAGTCGATCAAGCAGGCCTAGAACTAAGGGCTCAATCCACAAAAGAAATGAAAAATGAAAACAAAACCGGAAAATGACAGCGGTGAGAAACTCGTCAAAAACCGTGGTGAGCCCCCGGGTCTGGGAAGATTATTTTATTCTATATACAATTAAAGGTGAGTTTGCTGCATTTGGAGTTGTCAGTTGTGAGATACGGGTGTGGGAAGTTGGGATTCTGGATTTTTATTCAGACCATAACTTTCTATCTGTGTATTATTTTTCAGTGAAATCAATTTTGTATTTTTCTTTATAAAATTATCTACAACTTTCATGTACAAAGTTTCTTTATTAGAGGTATAAAGAGTGGAACCAAAAATAGGTCCCAAAATGAATAAAGAATGACTAGAATAATATAGGTATTTGACCCTTATCTCCCCCTACTTTATTCCTTGTCTACCTATTCATCAAGATGCCTAGGTCTCGGGGTTTTGGGTCATAAAATATTTACAATATTTTATTCTTTTTCTTTTCTTTTATTTATTCTATAATTTTGGCTTTAATTACAGCATTTTACACACTAATTTCAGGTACATGCATGAATGATAAAATGCTATATTTAAGGTTATTTACAGGCATTTGCTAGGGTTTTTGGTGCCAAAATGATAGAATAAAGATGGTGAAATGTGGATTCATCACTGCTCCCAAGACATCACTGCATCTATCTTCGCAGGGTCCACTGAGACACCTGCTCCTGAGATGACGTGTCCCAAGAATGAGACCTGAGGTAGCCAAAACTCACACTTACTCAACTTGGCATACAATCTATGCTCTCTCAAAGTACCAAGCACTGCTCTCAAGTTGTTCTCATGGTCCCATTCATTCTTCGAATAAATCAACACATCATCTATGAACACCACAACAAACTTGTCCAAGTAAGGACGGAATACTCTGTTCATCATGTCCATGAATGTCGCGGGGGCATTCGTCAGTCCGAATGGCATCACTACAAACTCGTAGTGGCCATACCGTGTCCGAAAGGCTGTCTTCGGGACGTCCGTCTCCCGAATCCTCAACTAATGGTACCCCGAGCGGAGGTCGATCTTCGAGAACACCGAAGATCCCTGTAGTTGATCAAATAGATCATCAATGCGTGACAGAGGATAACGGTTCTTCACCGTCCTCTTGTTCAGCTGCCTGTAGTCAATGCACAACCGCATGGTTCCATCCTTCTTCCGAACAAAGAGTACAGGAGCACCCCAAGGTAAAGTACTCGGCCTCACAAAGCCCAAGTCAAGCAACTCCTGTAGCTGTACCTTCAGCTCTCTCAGCTCTGCGGGTGCCATGCGATACGGAGCCATAGATATCGGCTGCGTATCGGGAAGCAACGAGATCTCGAACTCGATCTCTCTAACTGGAGGTAGTCCTGGTAACTCCTCAGGAAATACGTCGGGATACTCTGACACAACTCTAATGTCCTAAGCCATCGGCTCTCTATCTGTAACCTCCTGAACAAAAGCCAGAAAAGTGTCACATCCCTAATCAACCAATCGCTGTGCTCTCAGCACTGAAATGTACTCCATCATGGAGTCCTGCAATGTCCCCTCAAAAGTGAACTCTATCAAGCCGGGGATCCTGAAGACAACAGTCTTCCTGTAACAGTCGACTAAGGCGTGATGTGTAGACAACCAATCCATGTCCAAAACATGTCGAACTCAACAAGCAGTAGTAGAAGGCAGTCCGCAGTCATTTCGTGGCCGCCTATGGACACTGGTAACCGTCTAACTATCTCTGAAATCACGAACAACTGTCCGCTTGGCCCTCGGATGTGAAATGGAGGATCTACATCCTCCGCGACTCTACCCAATGTGGCTAGAAGCCTCACAGCAAGAAACAAATGGGTAGCACCAGAATCAAACAACACGTGAAAAGGATGGCTCAAAACTGAAACCATACCTTTCACGACCGCAGCCGCGGACCGTGCCTGCTCAGCTGTAACTGCGTGAATCTGTCCCTGACGTATAGATCCAGCACTGGATCGTGTTGCGCTCTGAGCTGGTCTCTGCTGACCTCTGTACTTGGAGCTCCTCCCGGTAGCTCTCGAACGTGGTGGAGGTGGAGGTGGTGGAGTCTGTAGCTGTGGGTACTGGGGCCTGACATGTCCCATCTGCTGGCACTGGTAGCACCTGATCGCCCTGCTCGACGTAGAAGATGGACCGGCACTCTCTGCGGGTCTCGCGCTCTGTGCTCCAAACCTTTGCGACCCATATGGCCGCACTGCCTCAAAACCTCTACTGGCCAGTGCTCCTCCCAAAGTAGTCGTGGGGGTCGAGCGAACACTGCCAGAAGAAATCGTTCCTGTCGGACAAAAGCGTCGTGCTGACCGCTGTGGTTGGAACTGCCGCCGAATAGGTCCAGATGACCTCGGTGGTACTGGTGGCGGTCTAAAAGTACTCCCAAAACATCTCTCGCGGACGTCCTCAATTCAATCTGCTGCATTAGTAACCTCAGTAATGGTGGTCAGTCTCAGCCCTGCCAACTTCTCCTGAACGTCCTCCCTCATGCCACGAACAAACTTCTCCAGATTCTCATCTAGAAAAGCAGCTGCAGAAGATGTGTGGCGTGACAATTCTGTGAAGCGCACAAAGTACTCTCGCGCTGTCATCCTGCCTTGTCTCAGCTCTGCAAACAACCTACGTTGTGTCTCTTTCCACTTCCTTGAGAAGAAGTGGCCTCTGAAGTGGGTCTCAAAGTCTGTCCAAGTCGGCACACGTCCCATCTCGGACACAGTAGCCTCCCACCAGCGCTCTGTAAACCCAGTAAGTGAGAACTCAGCAAAGGGTAACCACGACTCTGGTGGTGCCTGTATCATCCTGAACACTTTTGTCACCGTGTTGAGACACTGCTCAACCTCATCAGACGTACCCGTGCCCTGGAACCTGGGTACTCCAGCTCTCTGGTAGGATGTGAAGACGTCATGGTGTCTCGGTGCAGTAGGAAGAACAAACCCTGTGACCTCTACTCCTGTTGCAGGCCCTTGGCCTACCTCAGCTCTGTCGGCTCCTGACTCCCTCAGAATATACGCCTCAGAATGCTGGGGAATCTCCTCAGAGAATAGATGCTCGGCTCTAGCGGACTCATCCCTGGACGGGTGGTATGAGGAGTCAGACAGCTCCTCCATCCTCAGCTCCATCCCAGTCTGTCGCTCTGCCAACTCAGTCTGCTGGGCAAGTATCTGATCCTGTCTCTGTCGTAAATCAGCGAGTGCAGCTAGTACTTGTGCCATCTCTCCTGGATGATCATGAGCTACTCGTGGTGCCATGCTAATCCTCCCTGTATCGGATCATAGCACAGTTAAGCACACTTTAGGAAATAATCAGTTGTACTATTTCTCCTCTTGGGATACTTATATGAATGAAATGTTCTGGTGCCTTGTAGTTACATAAATCTTATGAATGTCAAAAATTTTCCCCATTCGGCTTCACGAGAAGTCAGAAGACTCTCGCTATTCAAAACTCAAGCTATTAATTTATGTGAATGCGTGTATCGGGGTAACTCTGCTCTGAACCAAACCTGTCGCGACCCGCCCTCTCGAGGACCTTAGGTTACCAATCAAAAACACCATTTGCAAACTTAATAAGCTTAAGTTAATCTAATGCTATGAAAAACCTGGGGAAATTTTTCGCTTTTTAAACATGATATTCACAAGATTTAAATTTGGCCAAGCAAGCAACCACAAGAAAACTAAAAGCGGAAGTAGTAGTACACCAGAAATGAACAAAAAGGATATCCAATCATTTTCATTTCATTCATATAACATGCTGAAGTTCCACAACATTCAATATACATGTAAATATCCCAAAAATCAGGCTACAAAGGAGAGCACAACTAACAACTGTCTAATGAGCTCCAAAAGAATATACCTGCTCTGAAAGTGTAGCACCAAAAAGAAACAACAGCAACCCAAACTACATCGGCTGCTCGGTCGCTGGGCCCTTGCCTGCCACAAGTAGAAAGGGGACAAGCAAGTATCTGTCACAAAGTTGTCGAGTACAAATTCTACACAGTTCTATTAAGAAAAGTAGTAAGCACGGACTAGAATAACTAGAAAACAGTAAGGTAACTGTAGTGTACAAAAGAAGCTAGCAAGTAAAAGTGGGTTAATTGATTCTTTTAAATTATTTACTTGCTTTCAGAAAATTAACAAGAACAACACACTCACTCATTACCACATCATGTCTCCCTCGATCAATGGAACTAACCAAACAACAACTCAAGCCTAGAAGCAAGTCTGTGGTCTTGGTCCGGTTAGGACCTCGATATCCGGGTAGGACTTCAAAGTCCAGGTTGAACCTCACACTATGACTCTGAGGTATGGTGTACGCCTCAGGGTTGGGGTGCCTTCGTAGGCATGCGATGGTGTCTTGCATCCTAACTAAGTTCCCAACACTCCTTCTAGCTTGTTCTCTCACCTCACATTGATCCTCAGTTGACACATGTGATAGCTCGTTCTCGAAGGTGTACGTGTACTCACAACTCTCTCTCTCTCTCTCTCTCAACATTCACTCCTCGTTAGTCTCGACTAACGGTACTGTCGTCATTAGTCTCGTAGCGGAAGAGTCTAAAGATCACATATCTCTTACCCCATCATGAGGTCATAAACCTGGCAGAAAGGTACTGATGAAGTTTTTAGTGTCTGTTAACTACTACCCCATCACCAGTGCACGACTTGGTGGAAAGGTAATAATGAAGTCATCAATGTCTACTAACCACTACCCCATCACCAGTGCACGACATGGCAGAAAGGTACAAATGATGACATTGATGTCTACTGACCACTACCCCATCACCAGTGCACGACATAGTGGAAAGGTATTTATGGGACATCAATGTCTACTGATGAAACTTCATCTTAACTGGGCAATTGGTGAAATGTCACAAGTCTGTTAATCACAGTCCCATCACCAGAGCACAACCTGGTGGAAGAATAATAATTATAGCATTGAGGAAACCCCCGAAGGGATTCGTCTGCTCTCGCCAATCCCAGTGGAAGTGTGGTCCAAGGAAAGGCAGTGGTAGTACAACTACTACGCCACTAGAGGCAGGAAAGAGAAGAGGTAAGCCTGCCGGACCCGACTTCCTCTCCCGTTGCTCAACTCCCGAAGGATAAGAGCTAAGTAAAATCAGACGAGCTTGTAACTAACTGCAGAGAACCTCCAACCTAGGTTCTCAAAGAAAAACGAATGGGTCAGCGGAATGGTCTAGACATCTCGTGGATCCCAACGAAGCGTAAAAACCAAGCCGGCTCGAAGAAAACACGTGAAAAGACTGGGATCCTAGACCCATGCTCTCAGTGTCCGCTACCCATGCCTGAGCGACCTCATCTCCTGCTCAGGTGAGGGTCATCGCGCCCTCGCACAGTCGGAGTATGAATCTCCACGACTGGCCACATGTGACATCACCATTTTTTTATTTTCATTTTTCCCTCTCAGTGTCTATGATTCCTTTGACTTATTTTACATCGACAAGTTATCGGTCCTAAACCCGAACTTGTTCTTACAAGAACCTCAACCGATCGAAGGTCAGGTATACAGACCTATTATAAGTCTCTCTTTCATCTTTTACTGATGAACATCGTATCCTAGGATCTTTGACTACCAGATTTGTAACATCTTTCTTTCCAATTTCCGCAAGATTCACAACACATACAAGATCTAGCTACTTAAAGATTTTTACTTTAAGGCAACAGGAAATCAGTTCATAGATTGGAGGAGTTAAACTCCTTACCTTACTTAGAGTCAGATGATAAGTCTTACACAAGGGACACCAAGGAACTTGACCCAACTCACATGTACTCATTAGTGTGCACATGCGACATGATGTTTTACACTACTTGTGGTCTACTACAAGTATTACTGAACTCTTTTCAAGTCAATACCACAACCCACAATATGAGCCAATCATGCCAAAAATACAATTTCCATAAAGTCCTATTTTCATGTGTGATCCCACAACACACACACACACACACACACATATCAGCCTATAGCTCACAAAACCAAACACTTGGTCTCTTTATTATTAAATTCCCAATTTCAACACACATTTAGTCACATGGAACCATGAATGTACCACCCAATTAGCAAAGTTTATCATCAAGTTTGTCCTCAATTTATTAATCATTACCATGGAATTCGAGCCCACCTTCCTAAGTATCAATAGAGGGCTAATGCACAACTCTATGATGGGTCTTAAGAGGGACTCTACCATTTCAAAAGTCATCACACAACAGTAGTAAAATGCATGTGCACTGTTATATGCACAACAGCACACATAGCAATTCAAGGCATCTAATTCCTTTCAATTTCTCACCCAACTTCATGGATTCACCTTCACCAATTTATGCAACGTATAATCTTTAAAATACAACAATAAGGAGTTCATTAAGAGGGCATTACATGCCCCAAACATGCATATATTCAGCACATAAGTTTTTTATGCGCCATGTATGAACAAGCATATATTCAGCACATAAGTTTTATGCGCCATGTATGAATATAGTAGCAAACACACAGCAGTTCAAGGCCCCAAAACCCTCTCAAATTTTCATGCATACTCATGGATTCCAACACCACATGATCTACTATAAATTCATGGTTAAGGGATAGCAAAACCGTGGCTATTATGCACTCAAAATCACAAACATTCAGTAAGGAATATGCATGCGTGTACAACAACTTATCACAGTGAACCATCAGTCCAAAACCATCAACTATTCAACTCAAAAATCCATCTCCTCTAAGGAGTTGAGTTACTATATGATCACTCATATCATGTATGAGGAGAACTCGATGATTTGGCGTTTTAAAAACCACAAAAAGATGTATGCTAATGGATCTAACATGCATACACTGAAATTTGGCTAAAAGTCCTTGGACAGCAGCTATCTTTCCCAAAATCACCACCAAAACGTAAGCCAAAGGCATGGATCTCATGAGTTTTATAACACTCATTTATACAACATCCACACCAGAAGAATGGTTCTTAAGATCATCTCAAAAATCATGCATAACCCAAATACAAGGAAGATCACAGATTCTGAAATTTGTTGAACTGCAATATAGCTGCAGTTAAAACACTCCCAAATCATCTTCAAATCCGCTTCTAAGCCATGGATTAAAGGCCAACAGGATGGAGACAAGATCAAACATCAAGGATACTCGAAAATGGCCCTTATATCATACAAAATCATGCATTAATCGCATGCAAATCAGAAGTACACAGATCTGAATTTCAACTGCAGGTCCATGTGAACAGCAACCAAAATCCACAAAATCATCATACAAATCCAAAATTTTCACATGGATCTAAAGCCAAATTGATGGAGGATATAACAGCAATCAAATGCCCACAAAATAGCTCATGAATGTCCCCCAAACCAGGCCAAAAACTCAGATTTATCAAGCATGAACAGATCTGGAAATTCTCAAAACCATTCATCAAAAGTCACTCTAAAATCAAATCAAAGTCCAACCAGAATCACAATCAAAACCTTGATATAGCAGATCAACACAAGGCTCATAGAGTGGAGAAAATTCTATCTTAATGGCAGCAAAGAGGGGTAAGATTTGTACCTTTAAACAGTGCTCAAGAACTGCTCAAGAACAGCTCAAGAACAGCAACAACTCCAGTCTTCTATCACCAATTTCGATCCAATCTTGGCCTTGGATCCTACATGCAAGACTTGATCTTTGTTCCTCTCCTTCCCAGCTTTAATTTGAGCCCAAGAACTCAAATTTTCGTGGAGAAATGAGGGAGAAAACTAAGAAAGAAGATGGAGGTCCATGGAAATTTCGGCCATGGAGAAGAGAGCTCCAACTCTCAAGAGGAAGAAGAAGAAGAAGAATGAGGCTTAAGTGTGGGCGCCCAAGGGGTTAGTGGGACTATATAGGCCTTGACCATTTTGCATCAATAACCCACAAAACTTCCAAATATTGCAAACAAGGCCCACCCATGAATAGTGATCCCACACTAATCACATTTAACCACTTAATCTCCTCTTGGCCACTAACAACTACTTAATCACTTAATGGCTTTCCAAATCCCATCAACTTTCATCCATAATCATTCATCATTTAGGATTTAGTTGACCTTTAGAATTTAGGGATGTTACAATCATAAAAACCTCAAAGAGAGTCTCGTCCTCGAGACTCCGCTTCTAATTCAGGTTTGTCGGTTCGCCATAAAAACCTCAAAAGGTTTTTCACCCATATAAACCTCAAAGAAGATTTAAACCCAAGAAGTGAAATGGTTTGCCAAACAGAGAACTGCTAAACTAAACTGAGAAAGTACCTGAGAAGAGTCGCGGATATTTCTCATGCATCGCTGCTTCGGTCTCCCATGTCGCCTCCTCAACACCCTGTCGGTGCCATAGGAACTTGACTAAGGGGATGTTCTTGTTTCGAAGCCTCCTGACCGCAAAATCAAGTATTTGCACTGGCTCCTCCTCGTATGTCAACTCTGGCTCTATATCAAGGCTCTCATAGCTGATGATATTGAAGGATATGGTAAAATCCTCAAGCGCATCACGGAAGCGTGAGCATCGTATCGAATACGACGAGGAGCGACTAGTCGGACTAGTTGCTTGATGCAGCGGAATTTCAAATTTCATACGACGAAACCACATGATCCAAGAACACTTCTCAGATCGTTTTGTCTAAACCACAAATAAGTAATAGGATTACCTCTTGAAGCGTGGTTGCGATCGAGTCTCTAAACGAAGAGACCTCCTGTCTCAAGTCCGATCCGACGGAGGAGACGCTTGCGAGCGCGGGGGTGA
The DNA here is from genome assembly GCA_037367405.1 of Ottelia alismoides. Lineage (NCBI taxonomy): Eukaryota > Viridiplantae > Streptophyta > Magnoliopsida > Alismatales > Hydrocharitaceae > Ottelia > Ottelia alismoides. The sequence goes on from JAZKJV010010631.1 coordinate 28,240, forward strand.
ACCGCGTGCTTCTCGCAATCCATGTTGATGATCCAAGCGGCGATCTCCAGATCTCGACACACGAGATCAGTCGTCTTCTTTACGAGCGAGGCGCACCGAAGGAGACGGAGACCCCGAGCAGACGATCGAGCAGCATAACGACGATGTTGCGGCGATGGAGAACCTCTCCATGGCATCCATGGTGGACGGTTATGAGAGGGAGAGATAGGGCTGACGTCTAGAGAGAGAGAGAGAGAGAGAGAGAGAGATGCTTCTCAAGCATTATGTGTAAGGAGAGAGCATGGGTATGCCTCTCTATTTATAGGATTTTGGGATCCATGGATCTCAATCCATGGGGCATATAAAATCAATAGATGAGATTGATTTATGTCAATCCAATGGTCAAGATTGTTGTTGGTAAAACCAACAAATTTAAGTTAAAATATATTTGACAAAATCAAATATAAATTAGTCCTAAATCAAACCAATAAATAAGGAGAGAATGTGCATGGAGATTTCATCTCCATGCACCTTCCATGTGGACGGCCACACATTCCTATTAGGAATGATGTGCCGCCCACTCTTTCCATGGGGAGAGCAATCTCATGGAAATCCATGAGATTGCATATCTCCTTGAAAATCTCCTTTATTTATTTCCAACAACTTTTGTTGGCTTTTTATTCTTCAAAAATAATTCACAATTATATTTGAGAATATTGCAATCTTGCCATGAAAAAATTGTGAATCAAATTTACAACCCAAAACAACATATAATTTACATTGTCAATTAATTACATAATGTGTATCTAATACACATAATAATTAATCAACACATATAAATTATAATTAGCTCTCTCTAATACATTATAAATCACATTTATAATATATTATGAATAATTGGATATTGCTATCCACATTATTCTTATCCATGATAATTAAATCATATTTAATCATCTTGGATCTCTTTATCTCATGTGTTCAAACAATATGAATCACATTCACATTATTCACATCTTCGATAATTAGATCATATTTAATTATCTTAGATAACTTTCTTTACAATATGAATCAAATTCATATTAATCTTGATAATTAAATCACATTTAATTATCCATTTTCTCAATGCTCGGATACATTTTATCAACAATGAAATTATCCTGAACCCATTCAAGGATAATGCGCTTTCTCCGCGAATACTTGGAGATAAGGACAGGGTGATTGTATTGTTCCACGTATAGTGACATGGATATTGAGATCATATCTCAAATCCAGATCGCGGGCCTCCCATAGATGCTTGATTAAATAAAGATCGTAAATCTAATCTTCTCATTGCATCTGAATCACATTCAGATCAAGGTCCAACATTTGGACTAAGATCAGATTACTTCTCTACTGAGAGGAGTCACTAAAATCCAGACCCGTTTCATCACTCCCTAGGAATGGAAGCGTCATGGTTATACAATCGTTTATGATCACATCACCCTCAGGTATTCCTAATACCTGTACATCCTGCACACTGGAAGACTCAGATTAAACCCGAAGTATTAGATCAACTTTACACTGTCTACTTCATGGTTTTATCAGTAAGTTTCTCATTCGATCATTGGGAGTCGGTATTGATCATATACTTTCCAAAAGCATATATCATAACTAGGTCTTGATCATATACTTTCCAAAAGTATATATCAAACCTACAAATTCAGTCAAGCTTCTAAAGCGAGACGACCATGCGCATGGAATTTGATTCTTCCCAATATCTCATGAGTGAGCTCATGTCTTCTGGTTCAGTAACTGAACCTGTATGATCCCTTTGAGAGATCGTATTACTCATGTACCCTTATATGCACACCAGCGCGCCGATGTATAGACCTTGATTAGGTCATCAACCTATTGGTCTGCCAAATGTACATACTCGGACATATAGTAACACATCTGTCTCCGGTCAGAGGATGCGTGCCTATATCATGACAGCATATGATATAGGACTTTGGTTATCTCGATCTCGTTAAGTCAACTCTTTGACCTAACTCATCTGACACCTCCGAATCTCTATTCCTATGTAGAGGACCTGCATCAAGAGGTCGGTCAGATATCAGCCTAAATGAGATAGGATTGCCATCTCCTACTCAGGCTAGAGATCATCTCTTAACAATCATTTGACGGTGCTTGATGAGTCCTCAATCTAACTCATTAGATATTCATCCAAGCACCAACCTCTATGATTCAATAATTGAATCAACAGCTGTATGATCATTAAGATGGCCATGGTACATAACCCTAATTGTACTAAGTGACCTATTATGCAAATAATGTATTCTTCATTTCAGATTAAGGAGTGAATTGCAATAACATTTATTGCATAATGGCTCGCAGTGGGCTCGCATTTCCAACAATCTCCCACTAGCCCAAAGAGCCATTAATGGGCTAATCATTTAAACCCACACTCATGTGACAATCATAGGCTATTTAGAAAATAGCTAGGTAAGTTGATCAGTCACTCTGTTCCCAAGAGACTACGCCAAGTCCTTTTACGGCACTTGCATATCCCTAGTAACAGTGCTCGCATCCAATGCGAATGTTGCATCTTATGCAACCAATACTCAAATTTGTCATAGTGTCCTTGACACTTTAGCTTGATTAATTATTATAACCAGTATTTCCATAATCCTTATTAGAATACCTTCATTCCCGGAGATCTCGATCTCCTAAGGTATCTAAAGTTAAGACCCTTATAGATTACTATCTACAAGGTCTCAAACTTTTGAAGATAAGACTTTGAGATCACTATCTCTAAGTTTCATCATCTTTGAAGATATTGTTATTACTGCAACTAAGTATTTTATTTCCAGAGTAGGACTAATAATAGATTACTACTCCCACTGCATGGCAGACATCTGGCTCTTTTGCACATCTAGCATACACTCAGCTTCTCGTAACTGATGCACAAGTGCAAGCAGTCCTAGCATTCACTTCCTCAACTCTTTGAGGTGCTATCCCTTTAAATAGGTCAGTACCACATCTTAAGGGAAGGAAGCCTTTCTTGGAATTTTTCAGAAAATGGAATAAGTCCAAGGTGTACTACTAATGTGTTGGTTCCAATACCCTCTTCTCTTTGCCTCTGAACATCTTCAGAACTAGGATCTAAGAGGTATCCTTGAGATCATATCTCAAGGTATGGAACAACCAAATAATAAAACACTTATATCATTCTAAATTATTAGAATATTATCTACATTTAGCATGATGAACAAATGGCATTCCCACTAAGCTTCACATGGTTCATTAAGATTTTATCAGAAATCATAACATTTATAATTTCATCAAATCTTATGTTCCAACTACAAGAAGCTTATTTGAGTCAAAGATGAAGTTCTTCAGCTTGCACACCTTGCTTTCCTCAACCATGAAGCCCTGGGGCTACTTCATATGAATATCCTCATAGAGGAATTCATAGAGGAATGCAATCTTGACTCGCATCATGAAGATGTCATAGTCAAGTTGTGTAGCTATAGTTAGCAATATTCTGATGAGTTTAAGCAAGGTCAGTGGAAAGCAAGTCTCATCGCAAGCGATGTCTTCTCTTCGGTGTGTAGCTTATGGCTACGAACCGTGCTTTGAAGGTTTCTACCTTCTCATCAGGTTCCCTCTTTCTCTTGAAGATCCATTTACACCTTAATGGGTATTACCCATATAGGTGGATCCTCGAGGGTCCATATACAACAATTGTATATGTAGTCTACATTAGACTTTTATTGCTAACATCCATCTTTCCATGCCATGATCCTCAGGAGCTTCATCACATGAAGTCAGATCTTTGTCAGATTCAACTGACACATGGAACCCATTATCAAAACTAATTTGAAGGGGTATTAGTGTTTCATCTTTAATTGTCTTTTAGTTTCCGATTTTAGGAGCCTCATTATCATCTCAAGATTAAATGAGTTCCTTTACTTCATTTTCATCTTGATTCTTAAGAGAGTCATCCTCTAAGAATCATATTCTCAAAGATGAGATCTTTTAAGAATCTCAAGGTCATAAAGTAGGTATCCAATACCATCCTTTAATTTCCTAATGAAGTAGCACTCTCTGGTGCTAGATTCCAACTTAATCACTGGAACCTTTATTAAGGATATATATAATGTAGTCTCTACCACATATATATATGTATATACTTAGAAAGTAAGAGATAATTATACTAAGATTAATCATTGATCAAATCATGTCACACATGATCAATTGTATCTCCCTACAACTCCATTGAGTTAAGGTCCATTAGGAGGATTGAGATAGGAATGATATTCATATCTCCATAAGGTATTTCTTGAATTCATCTAATAGGTACAAGCTACCTTGGTTAGATCAAATTCATTTCATCTTTCTTCAAACTTTGGTTCTAAACCAAAATTGTGAAATCTTTGAACATTTCAAAGGTTTCTTAGGTGAAGAGAAGAAATCTCATATCATACATAATCATCAATAGATATCACATATCCATAATGTTTACTATGATATAGATGATTCACATACATCAATATGTATGAGATCCTGAATACCTTGACATTTTACACCATTCCCAAAGGAGGGTGTATTGAACATTTCTACTTTTGAATACAGTATTCATAAGTATGTAAGATTTGAACCTTTAGACAATCTAAAGTTTCATCTCTTATCAGTCTATTGATCATATCAACAGACATATGTTCAAAACATGATGCTAGATCATTATCAAATGATCTTCATCCTCCTATTGATCTTTAATGGTTTATTTTTCAGCATTAGAAATCTTAATGAACCATTCATTAATTTTCTAATTTAGTAGAGTCCATAAGATTTTAGATCACTATCTGAAATATCTCCATCATAACTCTTTATGATAGATTTATTACAGAATTCATGTTTATTTCCAACATTTGAAAATAAATAATGAGTGTATTCTAATATCTAGGTCATAGAGACATTCTCTAAGATTAAGGACTCCTACTGAAAATATGAAGCATATTCATCAGGTGGAAATTGTTGCAACAATTGCATCAATTCCAAAATGGATGACCATCAAACCTTAAGATCAGGTTTATAATATTCTAATACATATGCAACCAATTGCAAGTGTCATTAGAAGATTGAGATACAATTATTAAACTTTCTCTTATCAAATAAGTAAGTCAAATTCAATGATTATATGTAGATTATTCTGATGTACTATCCGATTCCTTTTCTAAAGATTCTAGTTAGATATGATAGTCATACTATCAACACATCAACTTATTGCAGTATTGGCGTTTATCCAACTCTTTGGATGTTACATGGAAGTCACAGAAGTACATTCAACTCTTTTGACTATACTTCTTACTTGGGTCCAACCCATGCTTCCACTGCGCGCCCTTTATCTACAAGCAACCATTGCTCAAGACAGAGGATTTCTTATGTTAAAATCAAAAATTTCAATATAAGAGAATTTCAACATTTATACATGCTTCATTCAATTCATACAATATGAATATTATGAAGCTTCAGGAATGACTAGAGTAAAGGTAGTAGAATGATGACACTCATGGTATCTACATCCATTTAAACTCTTAAAACTTAGGTTCAGGTAGGTACTCAAACAATTTGAATACATCATCTCCTACAGAGCCACCATTCTGCATAATGCAGAGAACCATGTCATTCATAATTATATGTCGAGAGCACATATGTATGCCAGAACATCTTCTTAGATTTTATAAGGATTATATGATAATTACGATCATTATCGACATGTTACTTCAAAAGTACATTCGATGGGATCAAGACTCATAGAGACATACAAACCCTAGGGTTTTAGTCCTATTGTCTTATTTAATTATCATTCCTCATTATTATGAGGAAACTTGCACATTGCAACCACATACATTATGTGTCCAATTGCAAGTACAATATCTGGATCAAAGGGTCCAATCCATGATATTTTACTGGTTATTATTGAGTATAATATTGAGTGGGTTTAATGAAGGATTATCTGAAATAAGAAATTTGCATAAATATATATAAATAATTAATTTACTTTGATTTAGGAATTTTTATATCAAAGTTGTCTTGCCATGTCAACAATGAAAGTTCATTCCCTTAATCACTTTCAATGCAAGAGATATACTTACCATTATATCTCAAGCAAGATCTGGGATCTCCTTCCTTATCTTTGTTGCATCCCAATAATATGAGAACTTAAAACTTGGATAAAAAGAAGCGGGAACTCATTCCGCCTTGCAAGTCCAACTTGCATTTTCCCAATTCGGTCTTTAACACCCGGGCCCACCACCCCTAAGGCAATGTTGACCCGTCATTAATTGAACCAACCGTCAACAGGAATACAACTCGCTATAAGCAATCCAATATCGCCCCAATAATATGAGGACTCGATATTGGGGTTACTACGCATACGCCCTTACTCTTTCGAGAAGCGACGAGCCCGATCCAAATGGATCATATGCAGGAGCTGTCACTTCGGACAGGCATCTCCCACATATAATATCTGGCGACGAAACCCTTCGCCTTGACGGGAGACCATGGATGTCACTTATGTGATCCTCCATTTCTTATTCAAATTTAATTAATTACTATGAATCATATTCATACAATTAATTCTTCCAAGGGAATTATTAGCTCTAATCATATTAGAGTATTCTAATTGGACATAATCAATTTAATCATATTAAATTAATTATCAATCCAATTCAGTCAATCAAACTTGATTATTTTACTTGAATATATATATGGTAATATCTCAAAATACGTGTTAATTCGAATTTTAATAATTAGAAAAATACAACTTAATCCCTCGGACATTATCCCGGCCCTGCCCGCTGTCATGGCCAGTACCGACGGGAGTGGGACGGACCGCATACGTTGCAACCCGCTACCCCAGCGATCCCCAACTAGACACCATATCCACCTCGGAAAAGGATAATGCCAGATTGATTAATTTGTACTTGAGATGATCATCGGTTCTTCAATCGAAATTGTACCATATAGTAATAATCAAAACATTTTTGATTATAAGGAATTTTGCTACACAAATTCCCAAATCCTATTCAAGCATAAAGTTTGAAGATTGTGGTTTCCAATTATTATTTAGATCACATCTTAATCAATTAATTGGTTGAGGCCAAGTCATTAGGTAAATAATCATGTTCCAATATTTCACAAATATTTTTCAAGATTATTTCACGAAATTAATAATTAATTTCACTAATTGACAATCACATTGTTCTAGATTAGGAATGTAATTTCAGCAGTGACCCCTACTTACTAAAATTAGCATATCTCAATCATATTAAATCCAAATTAGACAAAATCAATTTTCATAGATTGCTAATTTGATTTAGGACAGAATCCAAGTGATGTTTCACGCATTTCGAGGCAAGTCTAAACAGTAATTAACATTTTAATCACGTTCAGATCTACAGTTCCCGTAAAAGTGCATACATGTTCAATAAAACAACCATATCTTGAGCATACGAAATCTGATTTACGCAAACTCAGATCCTATGGTTTCCTTATTTAATGGGGAACAAAATCCAAGTATTAAATTCGTGTTTAAACAATTTAAACAGTGTCGAATTTATTTACTAATCAGATCTGCGAAATCAAATGCGATAAAAACTTTTGCGACCTTAACGAACCCAAGTCGTCCTCGGTTTTTCGAATCATATTCGAAACCGTCAACCTGGCTCTGATACCACTTGAAGGATATGGTAAAATCCTCAAGCGCATCACGGAAGCGTGAGCGTCGTATCGAATACGACGAGGAGCGACTAGTCGGACTAGTTGCTCGATGCAGCGGAATTTAAAATTTTATATGACGAAACCACATGATCCAAGAACACTTCTCGGATCGTTTCGTCTAAAACACAAATAAGTAATAGGATTACCTCTTGAAGCGTGGTTGCGATCGAGTCTCTAAACGAAGAGACCTCCTGTCTCAAGTCCGATCTGACGGAGGAAACGCTTGCGAGCGCGGGGATGAACTGCGTGCTTCTCGCAATCCATGTTGATGATCCAAGCGGCGGATCTCCAGATCTCGACACACGAGATCAGTCGTCTTCTTCACAAGCGAGGCGCACCGAAGGAGACGGAGACCCACGAGCAGACGATCAGGCAGCATAACGACGATGCTGCGGCGATGGAGAACCTCTCCATGGCATCCATGGTGGACGGCCATGAGAGGGAGAGATAGGGCTGACGTCTAGAGAGAAAGAGAGAGAGAGAGAGAGAGAGAAAGAGATGCTTCGCAAGCATTATGTGTAAGGAGACCCGGGGTTTTGGGATCCATGGATCTCAATCCATGGGACATATAAAATCAATGGATGAGATTGATTTACGTCAATCCAATGGTCAAGATTGTTGTTGGTAAAACCAACAAATTTAGGTTAAAATATATTTGACAAAATCAAATATAAATCAGTCCTAAATTAAACCAATAAATAAGGAGAGAATGTGCATGGAGATTTCATCTCCATGCACCTTCCATGTGGACGGCCACACATTCCTATTAGGAATGATGTGCCGCCCACTCTTTCCATGGGGAGAGCAATCTCATGGAAATCCATGAGATTGCATATCTCCTTGAAAATCTCCTTTATTTATTTCCAACAACTTTTGTTGGCTTTTTATTCTTCAAAAATAATTCACAATTATATTTGAGAATATTGCAATCTTGCCATGAAAAAATTGTGAATCAAATTCACAACCCAAAACAACATATAATTTACATTGTCAATTAATTACATAATATGTATCTAATACACATAATAATTAATCAACACATATAAATTATAATTAGCTCTCTCTAATACATTATAAATCACATTTATAATATATTATGAATAATTGGATATTGCTATCCACATTATTCTTATCCATGATAATTAAATCATATTTAATCATATTGGATCTCTTTATCTCATGTGTTCAAACAATATGAATCACATTCACATTATTCACATCTTCGATAATTAAATCATATTTAATTATCTTAGATAACTCTCTTTACAATATGAATCAAATTCATATTAATCTTGATAATTAAATCACATTTAATTATCCATTTTCTCAATGCTCGGATACATTTTATCAACAATGAAATTATCCTGAACCCATTCAAGGATAATGCGCTTTCTCCGCGAATACTTGGAGATAAGGACAGGGCGATTGTATTGTTCCACGTATAGTGACATGGATATTGAGATCATATCTCAAATCCAGATCGCGGGCCTCCCATAGATGCTTGATTAAATAAAGATCGTAAATCTAATCTTCTCATTGCATCTGAATCACATTCAGATCAAGGTCCAACATTTGGACTAAGATCAGATTACTTCTCTACTGAGAGGAGTCACTAAAATCCAGACCCGTTTCATCACTCCCTAGGAATGGAAGTGTCATGGTTATACAATCGTTTATGATCACATCACCCTCAGGTATTCCTAATACCTGTACATCCTGCACACTGGAAGACTCAGATTAAACCCGAAGTATTAGATCAACTTTACACTGTCTACTTCATGGTTTTATCAGTAAGTTTCTCATTCGATCATTGGGAGTCGGTATTGATCATATACTTTCCAAAAGAATATATCATACCTAGGTCTTGATTATATACTTTCCAAAAGTATATATCAAACGTACAAATTCAGTCAAGCTTCCAAAGCGAGACGACCATGCACATGGAATTTGATTCTTCCCAATATCTCATGAGTGAGCTCATGTCTTCTGGTTCAGTAACTGAACCTGTATGATCCCTTTGAGAGATCGTATTACTCATGTGCCCTTATATGCACACCAGCGCGCCGATGTATAGACCTTGATTAGGTCTTCAACCTATTGGTCTGCCAAATGTACATACTCAGACATATAGTAACACGTCTGTCTCCGGTCAGAGGATGCATGTCTATATCATGACAGCATATGATATAGGACTTTGGTTATCTCGATCTCGTTAAGTCAACTCTTTGACCTACCTCATCTGACACCTCCGAATCTCTATTCCTATGCAGAGGACCTGCATCAAGAGGTCGGTCAGATATCAGCCTAAATGAGATAGGATTGCCATCTCCTACTCAGGCTAGAGATCATCTCTTAACAATCATTTGACGGTGCTTGATGAGTCCTCAATCTAACTCATTAGATATTCATCCAAGCACCAACCTCTATGATTCAATAATTGAATCAACAGCTGTATGATCATTAAGATGGCCACGGTACATAACCCTAATTGTACTAAGGGACCAATTATGCAAATAATGTATTCTTCATTTCAGATTAAGGAGTGAATTGCAATAACATTTATTGCATAATGGCTCGCCGTGGGCTCGCATTTCCAACAGATATGCCGAGGATCGTGCACGTACTTCCTCAAGTTCGATACATGGAATACGTCGTGAATGGCCGTCAAATGTGGGGGAAGTGTCAGTCTGTACGCTACCTTCCCGACACATGAAAGTATCTCAAATGGCCCAACAAAACGTGGTGCCAGCTTGCCACGAACTCCGAACCGTTGTATCCCCTTCATGGGAGATACACGTAGAAACACAAAATCTCCAACCTGAAACTCCAAGTGTCGGCGTCGTCGATCTGCGTATCTCTTCTGGCAACTCTGTGTTGTCAAGAGCTTCCTCCTCACCAAGTCAACAACCCTCGCAGTCTCCTCCAAAAGATCTACGGTATATAACGCATGATTGCCTACCTCGCGCCAACTGATTGGCGTAAGGCATCTCCGCCATAAAGAGCCTCGAATGGCTCCATGCCGATGCTCGAATGATGGTTGTTGTTGTAAGTGAACTCAACAAGAGGTAAATGATCCTTCCAGGATCCCTTCCACTCTAAAGAAGATGCGTGTAAAAGATCCTCCAAGGTCTGTATCGTACGCTCACTCTGTCCGTCCATTTGAGGGTGATATGCTGAACTCATCTTCAGCTCAGTCTGTAATGCTGACATGAACTGCTGCCAGTAATGGGAAGTGAACCTCGAGTCTCTGTCAGACACTACCTCTCGGGGTATGCCATGTAACCTCACAATGTGTTGTATGTACAATCTGGCCAACTGAGAAGGTGTATAAGTCATGCTGACAGGTATAAAATAGGCTGACTTCGTCAACCTATCAACAATGACCCAAATGGAATCGTGGCCTCCCGGTGTCCTTGGCAATCCCGTAACAAAGTCCATCGAAATGCTCTCCCACTTCCACTCAGGAATGGGAAGAGGCTGCAGTAAACCAGGTGGTCGTCTGTACTCCGCCTTCACCATCTGGCAAGTCAAACACCTGCTGACATACCCAGCTACGTCCCTCTTCATCACGTCCCACCAGAAATGTCTGCGAAGAATGTGGTACATCTTCGTACTGCCAGGATGAATGGAAAGATGCGAACAATGCGCCTCGTCAAGTATGTCTCTTCGTAGCTGCTCATCGTCGGGAACCACTACCCGGCCTACCTTCCACAGAATTGACTCTGAGACAACAAAGTCGTCAAACTCATCCTTCACTGCCCGCATGTATCTGTCGTGAATCCATGGATCTGTCTGCTGCCCCGTCACTATACGGTCCCAAAGACTTTTGTACCTCGGAGGTACAGAAAGGGGAGAAGATGCACTGTCCTGTGGATGCCAATCCGTCAGTGCTGCAAGTAAGTCCCAAGTGTATAGCCAGTTCATCGTACCCTCCGTGTGCGCTCTCCTGCTAAGGGCGTTTGCAACCACGTTTCCCTTACCAGGATGGTAAGAGATCATGCAGTCGTAGTCCTTCAGCAGCTCTAACCATCTGCGTTGTCTCATGTTCAGCTCCTTCTGATCAAATATGTACTTCAGACTCTTGTGGTCTGTGAAGAGCTCAAAGTTAACCCCGTACAAGTAGTGGCGCCAGGTCTTCAGAGCGAAGACCACTGCCACCAACTCAAGGTCGTGCGTGGGGTAATTCCGCTCGTGCGGTCTCAACTGTCTCGAAGCATAGGCAATCACATGCCCCCTTTGCATCATCATTGCTCCCAAACCATCACCTGACGCGTCTGTGTAAACCGTGTAGTCCTGTGTACCTGACGGTAGAGTAAGAATCGGAGTTGTAGTAAGTCTCTCCTTCAGTATCCTGAAGGCATGCTTGCATGAACTATCCCAAACAAAAGGTACTCCCTTCTGCGTCAAGCACGTCAAGGGTAGTACAATCCGCGAAAAGTTGCTGACAAAGCGTCTGTAATAGCCTGCCAACCCAAGAAAACTACGGATCTGTGTCACTGTCTTAGGCTGCTCCCAAGACATTACTGCATCTATCTTCGCAGGGTCCACTAAGACACCTGCTCCTGAGATGACGTGCCCCAAGAATGAGACCTGAGGTAGCCAAAACTCACACTTACTCAACTTGGCATACAGTCTATGCTCTTTCAAAGTACCAAGCATTGCTCTCAAGTTGTTCTCATGGTCTCATTCATTCTTCGAATAAATCAGCACATCATCTATGAACACCACAACAAACTTGTCCAAGTAAGGACGGAATACTCTGTCCATCATGTCCATGAATGCCGCGGGGGCATTCGTCAGTCCGAATGGCATCACTACAAACTCGTAGTGGCCATACCGTGTCCGAAAGGCTATCTTCGGGACATCTGTCTCCTGAATCCTCAACTGATGGTACCCCGAGCGGAGGTCGATCTTCAAGAACACCGAAGATCCCTGTAGCTGATCAAATAGATCATCAATGCGTGGCAGAGGATAACGGTTCTTCAGCGTCCTCTTGTTCAGCTGCCTGTAGTCAATGCACAACCGCATGGTTCCATCCTTCTTCAGAACAAAGAGTACAGGAGCGCCCCAAGGTGAAGTACTCAGCCTCACAAAGCCCAAGTCAAGCAACTCATGTAGCTTCACCTTCAGATCTCTCAGCTCTGCGGGTGCCATGCGATACGGAGCCATAGATATCGGATGCGTATCGGGAAGCAACGAGATCTCGAACTCGATCTCTCTAACTGAAGGTAGTCCTGGTAACTCCTCAGGAAACACGTCGGGATACTCTGACACAACTCTAATGTCCTGAGCCATCGGCTCTCTATCTGTAACCTCCTGAACAAAAGCCAGAAAAGTGTCACATCCCTGATCAACCAATCGTTGTGCTCTCAGCACTGAAATGTGCCTCCATCATGGAGTCCCGCAATGTCCCCTCAAAAGTGAACTCTGTCAAGCCGGGGATCCTGAAGACAACAGTCTTCCTGTAACAGTTGACTAAGGCGTGATGTGTAGACAACCAATCCATGCCCAAAATCATGACGAACTCAACAAACTGTAGTAGAAGGCAGTCCGCAGTCATTTCGTGACCGCCTATGGACACTGGTAACCCTCTAACTATCTTTGAAATCACGAACAACTGTCCGCTTGGCCCTCGGATGTGAAATGGAGGATCTACATCCTCCGCGACTCTACCCAATGTGGCTAGAAGCCTCACATCAAGAAACAAATGGGTAGCACCAGAATCAAACAACACGTGAAAAGGATGGCTCGAAACTGAAACCATACCTTTCACGACCGTGGCCGCAGATCGTGCCTGCTCAACTGTAACTGCGTGAATCTGTCCCTGACGTATAGATCTAGCACTGGATCTTGCTGTGCTCTGAGCTGGTCTCTGCTGATCTCTGTACTGGGAGCTCCTCCCGGTAGCTCTCGAACGTGGTGGAGGTGGAGGTGATGGAGTCTGTAGCCGTGGGCACTGGGACCTGACATGTCCCATTTGCTGGCACTGGTAGCACCTGATCGCCCTGCTCGGCGTAGAAGATGGACCGGCACTCTCTGCGGGTTTCGCGCTCTGTGCTCCAAACCTCTGCGATCCAGATGGCCGCGCTGCCTCAAAACCTCTACTGGCCAGTGCTCCTCCCAAAGTAGTCGTGGGGGTCGAGCGAACACTGCCAGAAGAAACCGTCCCTATCGGACGAAAGCGTCGTGCTGACCGTTGTGGTTGGAACTGCCGCCGAATAGGTCCAGACGACCTCGGTGGTACTGGTGGCGGTCTAAAAGTACTCCCAAAACGTATCTCACGAACGTCCTCAATCCGCTCTGCTGCATCAGTAACCTCAGCAATGGTGTTTAGTCTCAGCCCAGCCAACTTCTCCTGAACATCCTCCCTCATGCCACGAACAAACTTCTCCAGATTCTCATCTGGAAAAGCAGCTGCAGAAGATGTGTTGCGTGACAATTCTGTGAAGCGCACAAAGTACTCTCGCGCTGTCATTTTGCCCTGTCTCAGCTCTGCAAACAACCTGCGTTGTGTCTCTTTCCACTTCCCTGAGAAGAAGTGGCCTCTGAAGTGGGTCTCAAAGTCTGTCCAAGTCGGCACACGCCCCATCTCGGACACAGTAGCCTCCCACCAGTGCTCTGCAAACCCAGTAAGTGAGAACTCAACAAAGGGTAACCACGACTCTGGTGGTGCCTGTATCATCCTGAACACTTTCGTCACCGTCTTGAGCCACTGCTCAGCCTTGTCAGATGTACCAGTACCCTGGAACCTGGGTACTCCAGCTCTCTGGTAGGATGTGAAGACGTCATGGTGTCTCGGTGCAGTAGGAAGAACAAACCCTGTGACCTCTACTCCTGTTGCAGGCCCTTGGCCTACCTCAACTCTGTCGGCTCCTGACTCCCTCAGAATATCTGCCTCAGAATGCCGGGGAATCTCCTCAGAGAATAGATGCTCGACTCTAGCGGACTCATCACTGGACGGGTGGTATGAGGAGTCAGACAGCTCCTCCATCCTCAGCTCCATCCCAGTCTGTCGCTCTGCCACCTCAGTCTGGTGGGCAAGTATCTGATCATGTCTCTGTCGCAAATCAGCGAGTGCAGCTAGTACTTGTGCCATCTCTCCTGGCTGATCATGAGCTACTCGTGGTGCCATGCTAATCCTCCCTGTATCGGATCATAGCATAGTTAAGCACACTTTAGGAAATAATCAGTTTTACTATTTCTCCTCTTGGGATACTTATATGAATGAAATGTTCTGGTGTCTTGTAGTTACATAAATCTTATGAATGTCAAAAATTTTCTCCATTCGGCTTCACGAGAAGTCAGAAGACTCTCGCTATTCAAAACTCAAGCTATTAATTTATGCGAATGCGTGTATCGGGGTAACTCTGCTCTGATACCAAACCTGTCGCGACCCGTCCTCCCGAGGACCTTAGGTTACCCGTCAAACACGTCATTTGCACACTTAATAAGCTTAAGTTAATCTCATGCTATGAAAAACCTGGGGAAATTTTTCGCTTTTTAAACATGACATTCACAAGATTTAAATTTGGCTAAGCAAGCAACCACAAGAAAACTAAATGCGGAAGTAGTAGTACACCAGAGCTGAACAAAAAGGATATCCATTCATTTTCATTTCATTCATATAACATGCTGAAGTTCCACAACATTCAATATACATGTAAATATCCCAAAAATCAGGCTACAGAGGAGAGCACAACTAACAACTGTCTAGTGAGCTCCAAAAGAATATACCTGCTCTGAAAGTGTAGCACCAAAAAGAAACAACAACAGCCCAAACTACGTCGACTACTCGGTCACTGGGCCCTTTCCTGCCACAAGTAGAAAGGGGACAAGCAAGTATTTGTCACGAAGTTGTCGAGTACAAATTCTACACAGTTCTAATAAGAAAAATAGTAAGCACAGACTAGAACAGCTAGAAAACAGTAAGGTAACTGTAGTGTACAAAAGAAGCTAGCAAGTAAAAGTGGGTTAATTGATTCTTTTAAATTATTTACTTGCTTTCAAAAAACTAACAAGAACAACACACTCGCTCACTACCACACCGTGTCTCCCTCGATCAATGGAACTAACCAAACAACAACTAAAGCCTAGAAGTAAGTCTGTGGTCTTGGTCCGGTTAGGACCTCGATATCGGGGTAGGACTTCAAAGTCCAGGTTGAACCTCACACTATGACTCTGAGGTATGGTGTACGCCTCAGGGTTGGGGTGCCTCCGTAGGCATGCTATGGTGTCTTGCATCCTAACTAAGTTCCCAACACTCCTTCTAGCTTGTTCTCTCAACTCACATTGATCCTCGGTCGACACATGTGATAGCTCGCTCCCGAAGGTGTACGTGTACTCACAACTCTCTCTCAACATTCACTCCTCGTTAGTCTCGACTAACGGTACTGTCGTCATTAGTCTCGTAGCGGAAGAGTCTAAAGATCACATATCTCTTACCCCATCATGAGGTCATAAACCTGGCGGAAAGGTATTGATGAAGTTTTTAGTGTTTGTTAACCACTACCCCATCACCAGTGCACGGCATGGTGGGAAGGTAAAAATGAAGTCATCAGTGTCTACTAACCACTACCCCATCACTAGTGCACGACATGGCGGAAAGGTACAAATGGTGACATTGATGTCTACTGACCACTACCCCATCACCAGTGCACGACATATTGGAAAGGTATTTATGGGACATCAATATCTACTGATGAAACTTCATCTTAACTAGGCAATTGGTGAAATGTCACAAGTCTGTTAATCACAATCCCATCATCAGAGCACAACCTGGTGGAAGAATAACAATTATAGCGGTGAGGAAACCCCCGAAGGGATTCGTCTGCTCTCGCCAATCCCAGTGGAAGTGTGGTCCAAGGGAAAGGCAGTGGTAGTACGACTACTATGCCACTAGAGGCAGGAAAGAGAAGAGGTAAGCTTGCCGGACCTGACTTCCTCTCTCGTTGCTCAACTCCCGAAGGAGAAGAGCTAAGTAAAAACCAGACGAGCTCGTAACTAACTGCAGAGAACCCCCAACCTAGGTTCTCAAAGAAAAACCAACGGGTCAGCGGAATGGTCTAGACAATTCCTGGATCCCAACGAGGCGTAAAAATCAAGCCGGCTCGAAGAAAACACGTGAAAAGACTGGGATCCTAGACCCATGCTCTCAGTGTCCGCTACCCAAGCCTGAGCGACCTCATCTCCTGCTCAGGTGAGGGTCACTGCGCCCTCGCACAGTCGGAGTATGAATCTCCACGACTAGCCACATGTGACATCACCATTTCTTTTATTTTCATTTTTCACTCTCAGTGTCTATGATTCCTTTGACTTATTTTACATCTACAAGTTATCGGTTCTAAACCCGAACTTGTTCTTACAAGAACCTCAACCGATCGAAGGTCAGGGATACAGACCTATTATTAGTCTCTCTTTCATCTTTCACTGATGAACATCGTATCCTAGGATATTTGACTACCATATTTGTAACATCTTTCTTTCCTATTTTCCCCAAGATTCACAACACATACAAGATCTAGCTACTTAAAGATTTTTACTTTAAGGCAACAGGAAATCAGTTCATAGATTGGAGGAGTTAAACTCCTTACCTTACTTAGAGTCAGATGATAAGTCTTACACAAGGGACACCAAGGAACTTGACCCAACTCACATGTACTCATTAGTGTGCACATGCGACATGATGTTTTACACTACTTGTGGTCTACTACAAGTATTACTGAACTCTTTTCAAGTCAATACCACAACCCACAATATGAGCCAATCATGCCAAAAATACAATTTCCATAAAGTCCTATTTTCATGTGTGATCCCACATACATACATACATACATACATACATACATACATACATACATACATATATAAGCCTATAGCTCACAAAACCAAACACTTGGTCTCTTTATTATTAAATTCCCAATTTCAACACACATTTAGTCACATGGAACCATGAATGTACCACCCAATTAGCAAAGTTTATCATCAAGTTTGTCCTCAATTTATTAATCAATATCATGGAATTCGAGCCCACCTTCCTAAGTATCAATAGAGGGCTAATGCACAACTCTATGATGGGTCTTAAGAGGGACTCTACCGTTTCAAAAGTCATCACACAATAGTAGTAAAATACATGTGCACTGTTATATGCACAACAGCACACATAGCAATTCAAGGCATCCAATTCCTTTCAATTTCTCACCCAACTTCAAGGGATTCACCTTCACCAATTTATGCAACATATAATCTTTAAAGTCCAACAATAAGGAGTTCATTAAGAGGGCATTACATACCCAAAACATGCATAAATTCAGCACATAAGTTTTATGCGCCATGTTTGAATATAGCAGCAGACACACATCAGTTCAAGGCCCCAAAACCCTCTCAAATTTTCATGCATACTCATGGCTTCCAACACCACATGATCTACTATAAATTCATGGTTAAGGGATAGCAAAACCATGGTTATTATGCACTCAAAATCACAAACATTCAGCAAGGAATATGCATGCATGTACAACAACTTATCACAGTGAACCATCAATACAAAACCATCAACTATTCAACTCAAAATCCATCTCCTCTAAGGAGTTGAGTTACTATATGATCACTCATATCATGTATGAGGAGAACTCGATGATTTGGCATTTTAAAAACCACAAAAAGATGTATGCTAATGGATCTAACATGCATACACTGAAATTTGGCTAACAGTCCTTGGACAGCAGCTATCTTTCCTAAAATCACCACCAAAACTTGAGCCAAAGGCATGGATCTCATGGTTTTTATAACACTCATTCATACAGCATCCAAACCACGAAGAATGGTTCTTAAGATCATCTCAAAAATCATGCATAACCCAAATACAAGGAAGATCACGGATTCTGAAATTTGTTGAACTGCAATATAGCAGCCGTTAAAACACTCCCAAATCATCTTCAAATCCGCTTCTAAGCCATGGATTAAAGTCCAATAGGATGGAGACAAGATCAAACATCAAGGATACTCGAAAATGGCCCTTATATCATACAAAATCATGCATTAATCGCATGCAAATCACAAGAAAACAGATCTGAATTTCAGCTGCAGGTCCATGTGAACAGCAGCCAAAATCCCCAAAATCATCATACAAATCCGAAATTTGCTCATGGATCTAAAGCCAAATTAATGGAGGATATAACAGCAATCAAATGCCCACAAAATAGCTCAAGAATGTCCACCAAACCAGGCCAAAAACTCGGATTTATCAAGCATGAACAGATCTGGAAATTCCCAAAACCATTCATCAAAAGCCACTCTAAAACCAAACCAAAGTCCAACAAGAATCACAATCAGAACCTTGATATAGCTGCTCAACACAAGGCTCATAGAGTGGAGAAAATTCTATCTTAATGGCAGCAAAGAGGGGTAAGATTTGTACCTTTAAACAGTGCTCAAGAACTGCTCAAGAACTGCTCAAGAACAGCAGCAACTCCAGTCTTCTATCACCAATTCCGATCCAAGCTTGGCCTTGGATCCTACATGCAACACTTGATCTTTGTTCCTCTCCTTCCCAGCTTTAATTTGAGCCCAAGAACTCAAATTTTGGTGGAGAAATGAGGGAGAAAACTAGGAAAGAATATGGAGGTCCATGGAAATTTCGGCCATGGAGAAGAGAGCTCCAACTCTCAAGAGGAAGAAGAAGAAGAATGAGGCTTAAGTGTGGGCGCCCAAGGGGTTAGTGGGAATATATAGGCCTTGACCATTTTGCAACAATAACCCTCAAACTTTCAAATATTGCAAACAAGGCCCACCCATGAATAGTGATCCCACACTAATCACATTTAACCACTTAATCTCCTCTTGGCCACTAACAACTACTTAATCACTTAATGGCTTTCCAAATCCCATCAACTTTCATCCATAATCATTCATCATTTAAGATTTAGTTGACCTTTAGAATTTAGGGATGTTACACTTTCCAGGCCGAACATGACCACACTACTACCACCGATGAGTTCGTGCATTTTCATTTTGAGATTCCTAATACTCCCCAAGCAGAACCTGACCATACTACTTCCACTGACGAGTTCGTGCCTTTTCGCTTTGAGGCTGTTGAGGATCTATACCATGTTGATCCCAATCGATATGAGTCATATGATGACCCCTATATCAACTTGCACCTTGTTAGATTCATTCCTCATCTGTCACGTAAAAAGTTACGCTTTCTACCTTCTTGATCTCTGTATAGCCATGGCTTTGTATATTCGCTTTCATTTGTTTCCTTCCATCTATCATTCCCCTCATCCACCTCATACCTTGTGTTTGCCTTGCTTAGGACATACTTTGTCATAAGTATAGGGGAGGTGGACGAGTCGAGTATCCTCTCTTCATTTTGTTTCATCACTCTTGTTGTTGCTTATACTTAGGGCTCTTTTACCCTAAGTATAGGGGGTTTGATTCTTACATTCCCCCAACATATTTTTTTTCTTTTTGTCTGTTTATTGGTCCCCTCAATTGTTTCCTCTCTTGTGGATATTCTTGTCAATACTTAGGGATCTCTTACCCTAGTATAGAGGGAGACAAATGAGTTGTGATTTGTTCATTTCCCACCCTCGACCCTCCCTGCATGTTGAACACAATCTTCTATACTTAGGATTAATTGATCCTAAGTATAGGGGGATTGTTGACTTCTCACTTCATTTTTACATTCTTCTTTCATCGTTGTAGTATAGGCTCTTCTATACTCAATACAAGTTATGTCTTCTCTTTTTCTCTCCGATATATGAGGACATAGCTCAACTTAAGTATAGGGGGTCGTATACACCTTGTATATACTTTAGCCATAACTCATTTGTTCGTATTTTTAATAATATGGCAAATCAATAAAATTTCAACACATATCAAAATTCTTTGTATATATTGAGTAATAAATCAGTTAAAAATGTTTTGAAAAAAATTTGAAAAATATTGGAAAATATTTTTGGAAAATATTTTGAAAACTGTTTGAAAAATATTTTGTAAAATATTTTCAAACCTTTGTAATAATGTTTGTTTGTAAAAAATCTTTTCATTGCGTGAATAAAATATTGTGAAAATCTATTTTTACAAATAGTTTGGAAAATGATTGAAAAAATACTTTGAAAAATCTATACATACTGTTTGAAAAATCCTTGCAAAGTGATTTTCAAATTTTGTAAATGTTTACAAAAATTATTTGTCAAAATAAAGTTTTCAAAATGTTTATGAAAATCTTTTCAAGTTATTTTGAGATACAAGTACATAATCCAAACAAATAAAACTTCTTCCAAACTCAGTACATAAACTTGTGAACAATTAACTTGTGCAAATTCCTAAACTCCAACTCTTGTAAATAATAACATGCACTCCCGTGTAAATATCAACACATAATTCTGTTACGAACTCTTTTGTTTTTTAAAATCACTAAAATTTTGCAAAATCAATAATCTATAAAATTTGCAAAATGTTTTCAAAACTTGCATAAAAATTTGCAAATATTTTTCAAAAAATCCCATAAAAAGTTCAAAATCAGAAAACTGCTTCACAAAAATATTTCTTGCATTGCATAGCATTTGCATTTTTCGGATTGATAATGATAATTGAAGAAGTATAAGTAAAATATGAAGATTGGAGCTTGGTTCAGGAACCTCATAAGACTGGAATTGAATAACTTCAGGTCTACTAGACTTAATTCTTTGAGACCATGAGTCTAGGTCCAATGTCATCTTGACTACTAAGTAGGGTATTTTGGGACACACGCATGATTCTTGTCGATAGTGACCTAACTTGCACACCTACACCTTACACATTGCTCAACTCAGTTGAAGTGGTAGAGGGTTGGATTTGCCGGCATAAGACACAAGAGAATGGAAACATACGAAGTCACAGTACCATGGTCATTGTGCCCCAACCCGATCCGGTAGCCATGAGGTCTAATGACAAAATGTTGTGGGTTGAAATAATGCTTCAAAAGTGGGATAGTCTACTGGCTCAAGAGGAAAAAGGCCTTATGTATATGCTATTGTATATAATATTAGAAAAATGTAAAAGCAAAACTAAAAAATAGGTGGGCACAAATTAAAGAAAAATTAATTCCCGTAGGATCATATATATATATATATATTCAATAAGCAAGCTTGGATTTCAAAGTCAAATATTCATGTGAGCTTGCAGCTGGAGAGGCATGACTTTTACCGCTTCAGCCAGGAGGAGATACATAGCACCCATTGTACAAGATAGACTCATAGTCATAAGGGACTACGTATGACATCGACTTGTTCTGATCTGGCTTTTGAGAAGACTTGGGAAAAGTTTTGTGATCCTTAGAGGCTGTTGAGTTTCAAGTCCGATTCTCAATAAGGTTCCGACCAAACTAAAATCCAAAGATCCGACTGAGATTTGAACTTTGATATTATGAAGACAAGTTTAAAAGTTAAAATCAATCCAAGTTCTTTCTTTTCTTTTCTTTTTTCTGCACTTATAGAAATAAATGTTTTCTAGGGCAAGTATAGGGGGTGGTGAATCTTCATTTCAACACCTTTATTCTTTCATCTTGGCCTTAACCTAACTAAATACATGTATGCATCATTAATTTGTCAAAATAAACACTTTATAATGTGTGCAAAATAATGTATCAAATATTGTATTATTTATGTATTTAATTCCAAAATTAAGAAACAAAGGAAGAAAAAAAAGAAATGAGACATCGTAAGTGTAGAATGATCCTAGATCCCGAGACTCAGTCATCATGATGACTTGATCGATAAGGAATAAAGTAGGAGGAGATAGGGTAGATGAATTGGACAGAAAAGACATCAAAACACTAATTTTAATTCATTTATAGTTACTTTTTGGCATCTATTTTATGTTATTATTTTACACCTCAAACAATAAAGGCCTCAATACGAAAATTATAGAAAAATACAAACAAAGATACAAAATTGATTCACATAAAAACAATGTACAATGTGCGCGGAACACACAAAATAAAAATCCAACTAAAAACTTCACATACTTGTATCTCCTCCATACTATATCAAATGGATCAAAATCACCTTTACTTGTATATACATTTTAATAAGCTATTTAATGAAGGTGATTTTATTCAATTTGGATTTAAGATGTAAAATTTAGGTTTTGGGCACCTATTGTGCAATATACCTGCGTATTTTAATCATTATATTTATTCTTTGTATTTTTTTAAATTCTTTTACTTTTATAGAATTACATATATTATTTGAAACATATGTACATAAGTACTACAAAATAAAATCATCAAAATAAATAATACATTTAAGTACATAGATAAAGTGATGTATAACTATAATGTATATGTACATAATTACTTATGTATACATATAAATTCAGAAAAATACAATAAAAATACCCAAATATGTGATTAAATAAATTAGAAAAATGCATATGAAAGTAAATTATATGATACAAGTAAAAACATTAAAATACAGGTATGTGTAGCTATACATATACATGTAAATAATAACATGTGAATCACCTTATAAAAATAATAAAAAATCAGAATTAAATATTACATTGAATTATAAATATTTTTATTTTTTAACAAAAATATAATTATTCATCTACTATTTAATATTGATTTTTAGTACCTTTTGATCGGAGATTTTTCTGGTTGGTCCACAGCGACCAACCATAGGCGCCCAAACGTGGACCAACCATAGGCGCCCAAATGTTGACCCTGGTCAATTGTCCTTCTATGGTTCTAACTTCTGTCAGAAGTCATGGGCACCCTCTCTTCTCCACGTTTTCATGCCTCCACCATATCTCCATCTCCCTAGAGCCATTCAACCATTTGACCCTTGCACATCCATGATCTTCACGGACCATATCTCTCCCTCCTACCCTCGCTCCATCGCACACCAGCACTCCTCAAAAACCGTCCGTCACCAGCACTTTTCTTTACCCTCTTTGACATTTTTGCCCTTTTATCACTCTTCTTATGTTCTTAGCTCCTCATATTATCTCTACAGGATTTCTGCTGGTGACAGGAGCAGCTCCCCTTGATCAACAGCGAAGAGGAGCGAAGGAGGAGGAGATCCAAGCATATCCGATGCTACGCCATGAGGTTCATCCCCTCATGGTTCTAGACTCGATCAAAGGTCATTTCTTCACCGTTTTAGGTTAGTTTCAATTCTATGTTTAATTTTGCACTTTAATTTCAGCCTTTAGCTCGTAATTTAAGGTTATTTCCAAGATCTTTGTACTCTTGGAGCTAGTGCTCCAGATCTAAATCATCGTGAAACTCATCATGATCTGCCCTACTCTCACTGCCATATTGATCCTTGACGCCCTCTCCATCAAATCCCTCCATTTTCCCCTTGATTCCTGCTAGGAATCAAGTTATCGAGCTCCATCCCTCGCCCTCCGTTGAAGATGCATAACCCCTTCATTTCACCGTGCTTTCTATCTTTATTTTGGGCCAAGGCGAGTCGCCTCGAGCTGCTGAAACTTTTTTGTAGGACCCGAGCTTAAACCAACACCCGGAGGAGAAAATCGAAGCCCCAACTTGAGCCTCAAGTCGAGTGAATAAGAAGACCCTCCAGATCCACATTGTTGGAATCTGGAAGCCATCTGCAGCCTCCTGCAGTTGCGGGATGTCGCTTGGAAGATACAAACCCCATCGGCAAGGAAAATAGCCACCAGACGAGGGAGATATCCAAGATCAAAGCCAGGAAAACCTATTATTCTTGGTTGTTAATCCAATGCCCCTTGCAACCATCGGATGGAGATGAGTTCTCAAGTCTAATCCTGAGCGTCGGATCAGGAGTGAAGTGAAGCCCTCCTTTGGTTTGCGATCCGTTTAATGAGCCAACATGGCTCGTTCCCAGTCGTCCACTTCCACACGGATCTAGGTAAATATCAATGACACATCTATTTTTTTCGTATCACCCAAAGAGTACTGTTGGGAAAATTACAGTAAAGTCCCTGAACTTTTATTTAATTGCAAGTAAGTCCAGTGCCTACTCAGCTCAAGTAACATCATACGTGAGCTGGGTATTTTATGCTTATACCCCTCCATCTTTGTAAATTTTATTTTAATATATAAAAATAAACTTCCAGTTTAAAAATTCTGGTTTATTTACATATGACCCCTAGTATTTAATTTTTATTGCAAAAATACCCTTATAATGAACGGGGATCTACGAGGGTCTAATGTAGTCTACACAAGGTGAGAACTACATTACCGTTGAAGTGACCGCTCACAAAACCCCATTCAATCAACAGATAACCCATAAATGAATATAGCAATGTAAATAAAAATGTGGTGTTAAAATTTATTATAATTCTACAACAAGTGTGTATAGTGTGTAAGAATGTGCAAAGTAATGAACACATGGAGTAAAATGTAGATTATGCAAGTAAATGAAAAAGTTATTCCTCTACTTGTCTTTTCATTCTCTTTTGTGTGTGTTTTAATTTTTATATTTTTGTTGATTTTTATTTTTACATTTTTATATTTTATTTTCCTTTTATATTTTCTGATTTTTAATTTATTTTTCTTTTAGTTATATCATATAAGAATATATAAGGCCATATATACAATATAGAGCTATATATTTAAAAATACTACTAAATATAATCAAATATAAGAAATAAAATATTTTTTGAGTTTATATAATTTTCTACTATTTTTGTGATTTTTCAAATAATTTTGCTAATTTTAGGTTTTTAAAGTTTAAATTATCCCAAAATAGGAAATAAATATATAGGTCGAATTTATTTGAAGATAAAAATTAGCAAATAAATTCTAAAATTCTCCAAATCAATTTATTAGGTAGATAATAATATAGAAAATTAGAATCATAAATAAATATTTTTAGATTTTTGGTGATTTTTTATATTTTTTACAGGATTTTGGAGCTTTTTAATTTTTAATCATTTTCTTTTTCTATTTTTAGAGATTTTTGCCTGGAGGAACAAAATAAAATACACAACATATATTTTTTAAGGATATTTCAAACTATTTTCTTTTTTTTGATAATTTTTAATTCAAATAGGGGTAAACTCGTGCTCTTTGGATTTTTAATAAATATTTAAAATGCCTAAAATGCAAATCAAAAAATGTAGCATAAATGTTAATGCTGGCAGCCATATAACCCTATTTGTTTTCATTATTTTTGGAGAAGGGATTATATTTTTAATAAATGAAAAACAAACACAAAAATTATATGGACTGGTAGGGGCATATTTGTAATTAAAATACAAGGCAAGGGTGAATGTGCAAATTTCTTAAAAATATACAAGTAATATTTAAATTTTATTGACTCATTTACAATTAAAAAATCGTTAGGACATTTGATGAGCGGTCCGAGCAACTAAGGTTAAGTGATATCAAAAGTCGTTGTGACCCCAATCACTCGAACCGGGCTCAACAAGAAAAATGAGAGACCGCCAACAAGATCAACCAACAATAAAAATAAGGCAGGCAGTCCTGCTAATTATTTAACCTGGTATAGCGACCAAGGTCAAATGGCCAAGTGGTAAGGTGGGGGACTCGAATCCACAAGGAGCATGGGATGATAAATCTACGAAGTAGTCAGGTAATCAAAAAGATGAAGAATTTTTTTGTCGTTTTTCAATTTTTTAATTTTTTTATGATTTTATTAAAAAGAAAAGTAAAGAAAAGGTGAGGAAGGCACACACCAACAATTATTTAAGGATCAAATATTTTAGGGTTTTTAAAATATTCAAGTGTTTTTGTGAATTTTATGGGGTTTTTCTGATTTTTAATTAATTTTCTAAAAATACAAAAAGGCCAAAAACAGTGAGCAATGTATAACTAGGATCTAAAGGCAAATTAAAAATATTTAAATTTCCTATAAAATCTTAGCAATAATTTTATGTGAAATTATAAGATAAAACCTACCAGCAGAAAAAAAACACTTTTTTTATTTTTTGTAAATTTTTAATGATTTGTATAGGATTTTGTCTTTTTCAATTTTTATGGGTTTTATAAATGGGAATGAAATAAGATTTGCACAGCAAGCAAAACAACACGAAAGAAGGAACCAAAATTTTTTTAAAAATTTTTCAAGACATTTTAATATTTTTAGTTGATTTTCTAAAGCCCTGAAACAATTTTTAAGGTTTTTTAATTTTTTAAAATAATAAATGAAAACAAAACGCAACCCAAAAATAACCAAAATTCCTACACTGTAGCAGGGGCTACTTGTCAAAATCTCAGGATTTTTGGAGCTAAAATTCTATTTATTTAATTAAGAACAAAACACACAGCTCACAGGGACCAAAATGCAAATTAGCTGAGTTCTGGAACCAAAAAGGTAACGCGCAATAAGAACTTAGGGTTCAATCTGCAATTTCTCCACTAATATCCGCACATGTCACAAACCAGCACTCACAGGGGTATACATGCAAATATGAAAAGTAAATATTCTATCGATACCATAATATAAGTTCAAGGGAAAATAATGCAAATAACCCAAAAAGACATGTGACGAAGAACGTGGTTCCACACCAGCAGGACTAAAACATAAATACGAGAAACTAAAGGGAATGGAATGCAAAAAGGTCCAATTGTGAATTTATTTTACAGACTGAAATGTAAACTAAAAGAAATACAGGAAAGAAAGTGCAATATAACCATGAAGCGCGTGAGAAGACGTGTGGCGGTCGCTGATGAGGCGCGATCGTGCGGCTTTAGATGCGTCAAATGTCAAATCTGATGGCTGATAGATGTCAGAGACGTGGCTGGTACGGGACCGTTAGATCTGACATCTAAAGATCTGACACCTCCAGTGGATGGACGACTGAGATGAGGTCTGGAAGGTGGACTCCATCGGACGGCGGAGAGGGCCTCTGGAAGAACTACGCCTGGGCGACCTTTACCGGAGCACTGGAGATGATTCGTAGCTCCGATGACGAATCCGAAGGCGCCAATAGGATCGTAGGCTCTTTCCGCGTCAGATGAACGGACCCGATGGGGAAGCTGACGGTCAGATGGTCGTGACGACGGCGTGGACCTGGGGCTACTCCGGCGAGTCCCAGATGGGGGGAATCGGATGTCCTCGAAGCGCTCTTTCACCTGCAAAGGGTAGCTGGGACTCGGGGGATACTCCGGTCTAGGTTATTTGGAACAAACACCAAAGAAGCGAGGGTGATATGGATGCGGGTCTCCGACGAAAATGGTAGAGGGGACCTATCTCCTAATCTCGACATGAGGATCGAAGGTTAGGGTGATCATACTACGGAAGAAGATGGAGGGCGAGCAGATGCGTCGATCTGAGCGGATGACGAAGCTCCGACCGGTTGGTCGGGGATGGCGGAGCGACGACGATATGCAAGTGAAAGATTGAGCAAACGAAGGAGCTAAGAATGATCAAATGGTTACTTGAAGGTTCGTATGAGATCCTAAGCTTCAGGGGAGGTGAACGGCGGGGTTGTGGCCTCGACCACGTTGCGTATGGCGAAGGAGGCTCCTCGCGGCGGTTCTCCGGCCACGATGGTCGAGCATCGGATACACAACACCTCTCCGAGCGCCAAAGAGTGGCTTTCGGTTGGTGTCACCAAGGCAAAGGTGTACAGGGTATCAGAAAAGGGTGCGGCGCGAGCTACCGAGCTGGGGAGGCGAGTGAAGCATTTATAGGATATCCCAAGTAGCCAGAGGAAACGGGTCAAGGCACACAATCCGAGGGAGATCCGCGCTTCCCTAGGGATCCGCGTGGATCCTTGATCCATGGGGAAGGCACAAGCAGAAAATCGAAGTAAGGGGATGCTTGACCCGACCAGGATAATCGGAAGAAAATGATCCGGTGGAGTAGTCGGGTCGGGTCAAGCCCTGGAAGAGGGGGTTGACCGGAGTCAACATTCCTCCGTGGACTAATAAAAAAAGGACGTACAAAATATTTATAAATTCAATTAAAAATAGCAAATAATTTTAAATTAAAAAGTGTACAAAATGAAAAATATTTGTTATTTTCCAAACTATTTTTCTGTGATTTTTATAAATTATAGTATATACAATATAATGTATTATATACAGGTATAAAATACCTATGTATTCAGTACAATTATTTTGTTTTGTTATTTTTACACAAATACCTCAATTTTATATTTTATTTACAACATAATATTTGGAGCATAAAACAATTTTTGTTTTATTTTTATTGTTTATTTTCAAGTATAAACTAAATAGGGAAAGATACATATTTACATGTATTATATACAAGGGGAGATAGAGTTTTATTATATTTATTTTATTTTTATTATTTTTATTTTATTTTTATTTTATTTTTATTATTTTTATTTTATTTTCAAAAATATATATAAGGAGATAAAAATACCTTTTTATTTTTTGTAAATTATATACATAGATGGTATATATGTGCAAAGTGAAGTGGCCCTATCTCTCTCTACTTATTTTATTTGGCGATCAGGCCCACATTGGGCCCTCTCTTGGGTTGGGTCACTCAATATTTATTCTAAATATTTCATTCTTTTTCTTTTATTCTTTATTCTTTTTATTTTTGCACAAATACATGCTAATTATGGAATATTAACACATGCATGCTTATTGCTAAATTATTGTATTACAACTATTTACATGATGTTTTGCCAAGATATTAGCTAAAATAAAAGAATTAAGAGTGATGAATGAGGATTCATTACCCCCCCTCCCCCCTATACTTTACTTTTGCTAGTCCCTTAGCAAACACTTATTTGAAAAAGAAGTGAAAAGAAAAGGAAAAAAAGGAGGAGAATCAAGGTTGATTATTAAACTTGTCTTCATTAAATTGAAGTATGGAGCTCAGTCAGGCCTTTGGATTATTAGTTTGTCGAAACATTATTTGGACTTAGGTTTAAAACTCAACAGCCTCCAAGTTCCACCATTCTATTATCAAGACTCCTCAATAATCCAGATCAGAACAAGTCTACATACACAAACTCTAATGACCATGAATCTTTTCTTGTACTGTGTAAGTGATATGTAGCTCCCCACCTCAGAAATGGCAAAGTGACAACCCTCTTTAATAAGGTAACTCTAATGCCCTAGTCCAACAGCTCTTTCCTCGAGGAGAGGGGTATTCCCTTCTAAGTTCAAGTGCAACCTGCTCAAGAAGAGGGGGAAGAAGAGAATGGACCATGACCAGTGTAGTCATGTATCCTTGGGAGCCCAACCAGTGTATCTAAGTCTCCCGCTGCAAGCTTCATGAGATGAGAATGGGTAACATAAGCTTTGCTTTATTTGACTATATACACTCCGGTGGGTTTCTTATTTTCAATCATACCCATCACTTTTTTGGAGTTTTTCTTTCTTTGCACGTTTTTTATGTGCATATGTACAACATATCTACATGGTGCAGCATATATACATAAGGAGTTTTTCCTCTTGAGCCAGTAGACTATCCCTCTTTTGAAGCTTTATTGCAACCCACAACTCCTGTCTTTAGACCTCAACACCGCCAAACCAAGTTGAGACGCACTTCCTTTACTAAAAGAAGACGAGAGGTTCCGCCTAGAAGTACTACCCTCATATGCTACCCCAAGCCAAAGAAGACTGCCTCCTCACCACCTCATCCATGGAGAGCTATGTGTAAGGTGCTGATGCAAGTAAAGCCATTGTCTGTGAGAGTCACGTGTGCGTTGTTAAGTGTTCTACTTAGTCTCATCAAGATGACATGTGATCATAGCCTAGTGGACTCAAAGAATTAAGTCCCAAATGAACCTGAAAAGTCTTAACCCTATGCCCTATAAGGTTCCTCTTAGAATTAGGTGGATTAAGGTCTTAACCAAACTCCATTTTTCAATATACTTCCAGACTAGTTTAGATGTCAACGAGGATTCAGAAAAACTGTACAAGTATATACAAAAATCTTTTTATGCAAATTGAAGATGTGCAAAATTTTTGAAAAATGTTTGAATGAATGAATGCATGGATGCAAAAGTTCTGCAAAATATTTACACACATTTACACAAGGGCTTTTGCAAACTTTTTGTTTTTCAAACATTTTACGAAAATTTTATACCGTGTACATAATTTTGATATCAAAATATTTACAAACTTTTTTACACAAAGCATTTTTACAAACATTTGCACAAAAATAATTTTTATAAATAGCTATGTATGTGCAAGGAAGGATTTTATGTACAAGAAAATTTTTAGTTTTGTTGTGGATTTTAGGAAAAGGTTTTTAGCCATTATTATTTAGTAACACACTCACACAAAGTACGAGTTATGGCTAAAGTATATGTGAAATATATACGACACCCCCTGTACTTAGCTCGAATGTTGTCCTCAGAGTGGATCAAGAGCGACAAGAAGACATAAATCGTGCTTAGTATAGGGAAGTTAAAAGGAATGGTAAACTACAACGAAAAATCAAATAATAGAATGAAAGGATCTCGGTGTTTCTTCCCTATACTTAGGATCAAGTAATCTTAAGTATAGCAAATTGTACATAAAAGAAACTCGAGTGATAGGATGTACATGGTTTACCTCCCCTATACTTAGGGTGAAAGGTCCCTAAGTATAGGCAGCAAAGCAGAGGTAAAAAGAATTAAAAGAATACTCAAGACTCCGACACTTTCCCCTACACTTAGGGTAAGGTACACCCTAAGTATAGCATAATCATAGGATACATATGGGGTGTTGGACTAAAGAATGAGATGATATGGACATCTGGATCTATACATGACGGAAGACAGTGATAATCAGGAATGAGATGCAATAGATGTGAGTCAAAGACCACATCTCACGCAAAATGAATAGGGGTGACGTCAACAACCAGTGGCTCATGATCTAGATATGATTTGAGCCGCTGCCCGTTAACACGAAAGGTAGAATCATGACATCTCAGATATGTCAATGCTTCCATTGTCATGTACCTTCGAACCAGATACGGTCCCTTCCACTTGCTCTGTAACTTCCCTAGAAATAATCTAAGCCTGGCATCAAACAACTATACTCTCTGAGATGGCTCAAACTGCTGGTGGCTGATATGAGAATCATGCCACTCCTTCACTCGCTCCTTGTAATGTAGGCTGCTTGAAAAGGTTGTATCTCTAAGCTCCTTCAGGGCTGCCAATTTTGCCTTCCTTTGATCTCCTATACTCACTAGATCCAATAATATATCTGTGACAACCCAAAGTGACTTGTGCCTAATCTCAACAGGTAAATGGCAGGGTTTCCATAAACGAGATGAAAGGAAGATGTACCCAAAGGAGTATTGAAGGAAGTCTGGTATTCCCACAAGATCGAGTCCAAAAGCTGTGACCAATCCTTTTGGTCTGGGTGGACTACCTTCTGCAATATCGTCTTGATCTCCATGTTCGATACTTCAGCAAGACCATTGATCTGAGAGTGATATGGAGTGTCTACACGATGATCAATGCTGAACTCACTAGCAAGGGCCTTTACCTTGTCGTTGACGAAATGAGACCCCCCCCCCCCCCCCCGTCAAATATCAAAACTCGGGGTACCCCAAACCGTGAAATGATATGCTTCCTCAAAAATCTGCAAACAGTCCTAGCATCTGCGGTTCATGCGGTGATGGCCTCAACCCAACAACTAACATAATCTACAGCCAACATAATGTACTCAAATCCCTGGCTATTAGGGAATGGACCCATGAAATCAATGCCCCGTGCATCAAAACCCTCACAGAAGTGAATGGGTTGCATCAGCATCATGTCAAGTTGTCCACAAGTGCCCATCCTCTGACAGTCAGTATATCTCTTCACGAATTCATCAGAATCCTTGAAGAGAGTAGGCCACCATAGGTTGGATTGGAGAACTTTATGTGCCGTTCTCCTCCCAAAGTGATGTCCTCCTGCCTCCAGCTTGTGGCAGTAGGTGAGGACGCTATGCTGCTCCTCCTAAGGAATGCACCATCGCCAGACGCTATCCCCTCCTTCATGATAAAGGATGGGATCCTCCCAATGGTAAGACTTGGCCTTCGCTAGGAAGGTCTCAAGTCACTGCCTGTGCCAACCTTGCGTAACTTTCTTGGCAATGAGATAGTTCACAATGTCGGCGTACCATGGGAGTGAGGCGATAACAAGGATCACCTCATCTGGGAAGGTCTCAGATATAGGATCAATCTGTTCGGATTCCTCAAGATGCTCTAATTGGGAGAGATGATCCACCACCACATTCTTGACTCCAGGTTTATCCTTAATCTCAATATCAAACTTCTAGAGTAGAAGGATCCATCTAATCAATCTTGCTTTGGCATCCTTCTTTTCCATGAGGTACCTGATGGTGGTATGATCAGTAAAGATAGTCATTCTAGATCCAATGATATACGATCTGAACTTATCCAAGGCAAAAACTACAGCTAGCATCTCCTTCTCCTTGACTGTATAGTTCTAATGTGTGGCATCCAATGTACGGCTAGCGTAGTGAATGGCAAAAGGCACTCCTTCCCTCCTCTGTCCAGCACGGCTCCTATGGCAAAATCGGAGGCATCCGTCATGATCTCAAATGGGAGAGACCAATTAGGTGGCTGGAGGACAGGAGCCTCGACAACTAGACTCTTGAGAGTCTTAAATGACACTAGACACTTATCATCTACAATGAACTCGGTGTCTTTGGTCAGCAGATCAGTCAACGGTCGGGCGATCCTGCTGAAATCATGAATGAATCGTCGGTAGAAACTGACGTGCCCCAAAAAAGACCGTAACTATCAGAAGTTAGACGGTGGATTGAGTTTCCTGATGATATCCACCTTGGTCGGATCAACCTCCATTCCCCTATTGGAGATGATATGGCCAAGCACCATCCCTTGAGTCACAATGAAGCGACTCTTCTCCCGGGATAACACAAGATGGACCTCGATGCATCGTTGAAGGATGCGGTCTAGGCAGTCAAGAAAAGCATCAAATCTATCATCATAGACCAAAAAGTCATCCATGAAGACCTCCAAGCACTCACCCACCATGTCCGAAAGGATGGACAACATGCACCTTTGGAATGTCACCAGGGCGTTACATAGACCAAAGGGCATCCGTCTGAAAGCATATGTCCTAAAGGGACAGGTGAATGTAGTCTTGTCCTGGTCTTCTGGCGCAATGGCCACCTGATTGTAGCCGGAGTACCCATCAAGAAAGCAGTAGTGACTCTTCCCAGCTAGCCTCTCTATAATCTGATCAATAAAAGGCAGCGGGAAATGATCCTTCTTAGTGTCCTGATTCAATCGTCTGTAGTCCATACAGACCCTCCAAGAAGTGGGTACCCGGGTAGCTATCTCCTCTCCAGACTCGCTCACAACTATAGTGATGCATGTCTTCTTGGGCACCACATGTAATGGACTAACCCACTTGGAGTCGGAGATGGGGTAGATAAAATCGGCGCTCCACCATTTCGAGATTTCCTTCGTGACAACCTCTCGAAGGTTCAGGTTCATCCACGGTTGGAACTCACGCGACGGTTTTGCGTCCTCTTCGAGATAGATATGGTAGGAGCACAGGGTCGGACTTATCCCCTGGAGATAAGCTACACTCCGTCCTATCGCCTTGCGGTTCCTCTTAAGAACCTCCATCAAACGAGATTCTTGCTCTCTAGACAAATTTGTTGAGATAATGACCGGGTGCATCTCATGCTCGCCCGTAAGGAATCTATACTTCAGCGACTGCGGCAAGGGCTTCAGCTATGGACAACTGGGTGCTGGAAAATATGGCCTCTGAAAAGTCTGCGTGAAAGCAACCAAATCTGCATGGGAGAACTCTCGCTGATCATGAAAATCTAGTAAAGACTGCTCTAATGGTGTATTTGTAACCTGAATAGGATCAGTCTCTACCCTAGCTGTTGGCTCTGTAGAAATCAAACATGGAATCAACTCATCAAACTCTACCCAATCAATATCTGACTCCGAGGGATCTAAATCTGACTCAACAGAAATATCAACTGCCTCGCTATCTTGAACGCGGTCTACAGCCTCGAATGTGTCCTCTACCAAGAGTGTGCTCTCCAAGCTCTCCTCTATTTCAATCTGGAAATCAGTGGAATCTGAGTGTGAGAGGATGGCTCGTGAAATGGGGTCTGACCAAGAGGCTTCGTCATTTGTGATTACAAAATCGCACTCCTGGTGGACGTCGCGCTCTACCTCTGTTATCTGCTCTGAATCACCAAGCTGCTCTGAGCAAGATGAATCTCGCGCTCTGATCTCATCGATCATCTCTATTTGTATACTCTCGCCCTCGATGCGAAAGTACACCTTCCCGCTATCATGATCGGACACGGCCTTGGTTGTGGTCAAGAACAGGCCTCCTAAAATGATGGGGTATCGGTCACAAACTCAGGGATTTCCATGTCTAACATAATGAAGTCCACGGGGAATTTCAGGCCCTGAATTGTGATGATCACATCCTTCAACAACCCCTTCGACCTCTTGACAGATCTATCAACAAACTAAAGGACTGTCCTGCTCTGTCGAAGAGGGCCAAACTCGAATCGGTCGAGTAAGGCTGTCGGAAGTAGGTTGATGGAAGAGATGCAGTCTAATAGAGTCCAATCGAATCTCTGCTCATGGATGTCACATCTTACATAGGGAGCTCCTGCATCTGGCCTCTTGGCTAGCAGACGGTTCTGGATGGCGAAGCAGGTAGCACGGTTGAGCACACGGATCTCTAAATGATGGTTCCTCCTCTTACTGTAAATAGTGGTCTTCTCTCTAAGGTTCCACTGGAAGAGTGGGATGTGCTCCAAGGCCTCCTGTAGAGTCAGTTGAATCTGGAATATGTCTATCATCTGCTGGATGAACTCTAGCTGCTGATTTTTTTTGGGTTTTCTTTTTTATTCGCCTTAGCCAAGGGAGTGCTTGAGGGAAGGGGATGGTTGTGCCTTCCTCAGATGGAGGGCTAGGATCGGGTTCCCGTTGCTGTGGTGAAACAGAATCCATACACATATCTCCATGCATCACAGATGGACTGACAATCAAAGAACACTTTCCTTTATTCATTTTTCTAGAATAGTCCTGAGATACAGTAACAGAAGGAAATGCAACAGGAATAGAATGGGTGGCCTCAGTACCACCCACAGCATCTGGTCTTGCGGCATCAGCACCATGCTCTGGCTCAGCATCATCATCTCTGGTGGCATCAGCACCACCTCCTGCATCTGGTGAAGTGACGGCCTCAGTACCGTCAATTGGGTCTGCACCCTTGGTGGCATCAGCACCACCATCATCAACATCATCATGAGCGGCATTAGCACCGCTCTCCTCCTCATCTGGCGCTCCTGAGTCCTCTCGTGGTCGTTGCTCAGATGAGGCACCGCTGGCTGGCATCCTACCGCTCCTAAGTGTAACAAAGTCAGCATCAAAAGTGTATATAGAAACATCATCAAGTGAGTCACTAGGAGTGGTAATCTCTTAAACTCTACCTGCTCAGACTTCCTCTTCAGATTGTTCGGATTGGGCTCGATCTGAGAGGGTATGGCAGCCTTGCCCTTCACTATCTCCCTCATCTCCTAACGGAACTCGTCCATCTCCCGTACAAATTGGCTTGCTTCTCGGAGACAAGGCATGCTAAATCATCAAGAGCTGGGTTCTCATAGGCTGGTCCATGAGATCCAGACAGGTGGCCTCTCTGGAAGTGACGTTG
This sequence comes from Ottelia alismoides, assembly GCA_037367405.1. NCBI lineage: Eukaryota > Viridiplantae > Streptophyta > Magnoliopsida > Alismatales > Hydrocharitaceae > Ottelia > Ottelia alismoides. Next base: position 64,573 of record JAZKJV010010631.1, read on the forward strand.
CTGCTGCTGGGAAGGGTGAGGGGGATACTGGTGAGAGAACTGCTGAGGCTGTTGCCTCCACGACTGTCCCTGCTGATAGAGACGAGAACCCTGTTGGTAGTGTGGTTGTGGCTATGGGAACTGGGGTTGCTGCTGCTGCTGGCTATACTGCCCACCCTGAACTGGAGGATGTTGTTGGGAAGAGGCACCTTCAGCTGACCAATGGAATCCGGGATGGTCTAGGCGGATCCGAGGCTGAGATTAGTCGTACCAAATCCCGTTGACATCCATCAATGGCTCATGCTCATAAAGGGGTGGGGGAAGGACTGCCAGGGGCTGATCCTGCTGATACACCACCATCTGAGTGTCCTGAGACGATGGTGGCTGGAAGTACTGCTGCTGCGGCTGCTTGAACGACTCCCCCTGAACATGGTGAACCTGTCTGCTGGCTGGAGTGCTGAGTCGAGCTGTTGTTGTTGGTATCAGCCCGTAACCTGAGATGGGACTGAGAAGACGGTTGTGTCTCCTGGAGATACATGATATGGGACTTTAGGTCACTCAGCGTCTGGCCATCTGATCCATCTATGACATACACTGGCACTGCTTCTTCTCAATGAGCTCAATGCGGTCCAACTTCTCGCTAATGATCCCCATATCAACAGCAGATGACTCTGCTTGTGCTGGAGCTGCTGATGAAGTGGATGGGCCTGCATCGATCCGTGCAATCCTATGGTAGGATGCAACCTGTGGATGGGTCTTCCCTTGAGTGTATAGTCGAGAAGGACATGACAGTGTAATTCTCGGCCATCTCCTCATAGATAGCCCAGACTTGATCCTCATCCTTCGCAAAATAGGATCCCCCACAAGATGTGTTCACGAGCCCCTACAGCTTCGGCGTCAGCCCACAAAAGAAACTCTGCACTAAGTTGGGCTTGGATATGTCGTGATGTGGACACCGGTCGATCAGCTCTCTGAATTGGTCTCATGCTTCATGAAATTGCTCGTTGGGAAGCATGGAGAAGTTGTTGATGAGGGCTCGCGCTGCATTTGTTCGGCCGAGTGGATATTACTTATTCAAGTACTCGGTCCAGAGCTGTTCCCACGATGTCACGTATCTCCCTAAATGTTTCAGCCAATAGGCTGCTCTGTCGACGAGGGAGAAGGGAAAAGCCATCATATTGATGGTGTCCTCGCCCACGAGTTGATCGTGGACCGTGCTACAGATCATCTCAAACTCCTGAAGATGGAGGTGCGGCTCCTCAGTGGCAAGCCCATGGAATCTAGGCAGTAGCTGAATGGTCTGAGGTGGGAGCTTGAAGTCTCCTAGATTGGTTGGCAGCTGAATCCATCTGTGGGTCAGAGTTGCACCAAGGTTGTGAAACTCTCTCATCGGACGTGCAGGTGCTACTGGTTTTGCTGGCTCTTCTGGCTCTCCTCCCTCAGGAATCTCTGGTCCTCCACCGGCTCTGTTCTGCTCTCTATCTGCTCACATTTGAGCCATCTCTCTGCGCATATCGGCCATGAAGGCCCCTTGATCTCTAATATGTATTTGCATGGTCTCTAGGGAGGCTAACAGGATGTTGTAGATGGTACCCTAATCAAGAACATATGTCTGTGTCTGGTTGGGCCCATCAGTACGCTCCTCGCTGTTGGCCATGGTCTTTGCAAAGGCAAAAGACACAAACTCGGGTGTCGAATAATGATCAAACATCTGTTGTTGTCTCTACTCATGCACCTAAGGACTGGTAGAAGGGTGGTGAGGGGGAACAGGGCGGAGTCAAACTCAGGTTCGGAGAGCGGGCCTGGGCTCTCACGAACCAACCTAGATGAGTGGACCGGAGTGCTAGAGAGCGGTGCAACCAGAGGTTGCCTAAGGGACCTCTGGCCCATCATCGTGATGTGGAGAGTGAAGGCAGATGAGATCTAGGAAACATACAAGATCGGGCAAACAAACCCCCAATTCACCTACTCACGCAGAGCTGATGACCGTAAAGGTTCGATCTTTTATCTTGTTGATTTTATTTAGGTGATAAAATAGTCTATCAGAGCGATTAAGCGAGCTAGTATGAACTTAATGCTCTTAACAGACTGTTTAGTATAAAAGGCTGGTAGTCTGCCAAGAGTTCGGATATGGCTCTATCCTAGTGTGCGCTTCATTCTCTCGCTCATCCAAACCAAACAAGGAGGGAATTGCTCTCCCAAAACAAGTTTTTTCAATGTGGTGTCTTTTAGGGTCAAGTGTGTTTAGCAGTCCCAATTTTGTAGTTTTTCTTTTTTTAAATATTTTTCAAGCAAACAACGCCTAATAAATTTTCTGATTCTCTTGATTATTTTAAGTCTGAAAATGGGGGGAGAAGTCAAAAAAGCTGATGCACGATCAAACACGATGATGCATGCAGGATAAGAAATGCATATCTGACTCTAGCTCTCTACATGCAGGGTGATCCGCGCATAAATTTAAAGACATAATTAAGACTACCTATGTGATGCAAGAAGAAATCAGCCTTAGACGAAGCACTTTCTACACGAGAAGAACAGTAGCTAGCTAATAAGACTAAGTCTGGAGTCCGATCTTGGGAACCACTCGGTGCCCGCCACAACGGGTCCTGCCAGCTGACGAATCCGATAATCGCGGCTCTAAAAAGTTGTTTTATCTTGTTCATGCCAAAAAATGTGGTTTGTTGTTCGTTGTAGGCAGCGATCGGAATCGGTCAAGAAATAACCACAAATATTATTCAATTTCAATCAAGTGGTTTTATGTTTATTTTACTTGAGCAAGTCCCAAGGTCGATCACAAGGAGGCAAAGGAACAACCTAGAGTTCCGTCTATCAAAATTCGTTCATGGTTTTCAAGGCGGTCTATTTTTTTGGAATTTTTAATGCAAATAAGGGATGCAAGATGAAATTTCGGCCTTTATTAGGGACTAAAAATGTAAAAATTGATCAAACGATGTCCGAAAAATATGAAACTTGGCCGAGATGATAGTTATGATGAAACAAATGCAATGTATTTTTTTTGGAATTTTTAGATGCAATATGGTTTTTTTTATGAATTCTTAAATACAAACAAAATAAATTTCAATATTTAATTATAATATATACTAAACCGACTTAATTTCAGGGAAGAAAATTATCTAAGATCTATCACCAGGTGATTGATCTCAGAAAAATCCTAAACCTCGAAAATGTGAGATCTAATACCTATTAAAAATTAAACAGTGAAATATGCAAAATGATTTTTACAGGGCAAACTATGCACGTAAATGCATTTTTTTTGGGCACAATGTCAAGCACAATCAACTCTACAATATGTGATTTTTCGGGGATTTTTAGAGCAATGGTTACTCAAATAAGAATTTCAGAGCACAAGATGGGCAAATTCACAATTTTCCACAAAATAATTAATAATTAATTATTAAATAACCAACAATCTCAACAATATCCACAGTATGTCAAAGTGTAGAGAATTAATTGACAAACAAAATACTATTTTTTTAATAATAAAATAATGTCAAGAAGAGGTGCAAGACAGAGGGAGAACACAGGGGTATAAATGCAATATAAAATAAATATAAAATGCAAGGGGGGATGTTGTGCAATTACCAATAAATCTGGAGCTTTTTCTGCAAATTGACCAGAGGGGCACGTGCACAGCACGTGCCCTCTGTCAGGCGGAATCTGTGGGTTTCACGCAAATTTTTCCAGTGGTCACGTGTACTGCATGTGACCCCTGAGTCCTCTTGAGATTATGGAAAGCACTGGGAGTCCTTTGCATTTGACCTAGCGGGTCACGTGCGATGCACGTAACCCTTGGGGCTGACGGAGGCTGACGTCCCCCTGCCTCCACGTGCGCAGCACGTGGCGGGAGTCTCGGCCCCGGCGACCAGGGGCGATGGCGGCAGAAGGAGCAGCTCCTGGCGGAGGTGCCCGACTGAGGTGGAGGCGTGAGGGGCCGTAGTCGTCGGTGAAGGAGGAGTTGCGGCTGAGATTATCGTGGAAGATGGTCGGAGAAGATGAAATCGAGGCGAAGATGGCTTCATTGAAGATGGAGTTGCGGACTGCGGTTGTCGAAGTTAGCCGGTGAAGGAGGACGTAGAAGAATCGTTGGAGATGTTGTCGGTGAAGATGACGATGGAGGTGACGCGCGATGAAGATGAAGGTCGTAGCCTCGTCGAAGTGAAGCGGGGGGGCGATGTCGGAGATGGAGTTGCGGATGTGTAGGTTGTAGCGGATGTGAAGATGGAGCTTGCGGAGGAGCGGAATGTACCTGGACAAGGGCTCAACGGCGAGGTCGCCGGAGCTGGAGCAACGGTTGGAGAAGGCAAGCTGCGATGAGGGTAGAAGCCCTCGGATCACGCCGGCGAGGGCGGTGCTCACGGTAGTCACGGCCGGAGGGCGTTCTGCGATGATTGGCGGATGAGCGGCATCGGGGGTGTCGAGGCCCTTTAAATAGGAGAGGGAGGTCGATGGCGATGGACCCGGAGGCGGTTGGCCGCGAGGAGCGCGACAGAGGTTACGGAGAGGGGCAGTGGTTGCGAGGTTTGCAGGGCGGCGGCGGCCGAATCGGGGAAGGCGCAGGAGGTTGAAGATACCCAGCAGCCGTTCGATCGACCGCTGATCGAACGGCCGTGGGGGCGCCACGTGGCGACGGGGGGGAGGGTACGGTAAGTGCGGAGCACGTGCCTGGGGGCACGTGCGATTATTATTTATTTATTTATTTATTTATTTATTTATTTATTTATTAAAATGAATATATAATGGGGCCAAAAAAACACTGACACGTGGCGGCCCCAGGGGCCGCCACGTGTCAGCTCCAGAAAAATCAAGAAATAATTATTCTGTAAAATACAAAATAAATAGCAAATGACCTCGGATCGAAATTCCTTCACAAAAATTGCTCGTCTCGATGAGATCTACAACTTTCATTAAGACATCAAAGCCAAAATTGATCAAATGCACAAAGTGATATTTTTGGGGTATCCCATGTACATAGAATACCTTGATTTTTAGGTTTTATAATTTTTTGTCATTTTTAAACCAAATAAAAAGCTGTAAAAAATATGGTAAAGTCAAAGATAGATAATTACACCTTAATCTAATTTTTTTGGATTTTTATTAATTAAGAAAATATATACATGAAATATCAGGTAAAAACCGCTAAAAATACACAATGTAGAAAAGAGGTCCAAAACCCAACTTTCACATATGAGCTCTGATTCACTTGAACTTGGTCTTGTTTTGAAGGTAATTGAATGTACATTAGTTCAAACGTGAGTAGGATCAAATCGGACACTGGATGCGGAAGATATGTGACTTTTAGTCTGAAAATCCTGAAACTAGGGTTTGGGTTTTTGGTCCACTTATTTGGATTAGTGATTTTTTTTGTATTTTTCATTTATTCTTGTTAGTGATATGTACACAGTGGAGGTGGTTTTGTGTCATTCAGAGTTATCATGAATGAGTTAAAAATCAAGGGAGTTAGGCCATTTACAGGTCAATTTTGGCAGAGATTTTTGGCTTCTTATTTTATGCAGAAATTATGTTAAAAATGCAATTCTTATGAAAACGTGCATGAATGCTAATTATGCAGAATAAATGCAGAAATGCTGATGATTTTGAGGGATTTGAGCTTAATAAATGAGATTTAGAGTGATGAATCTGAGATTCATCATCCCCCTATACTTAAACTTAAACCATGCTCGTCCCTGAGCATCAAAAAGACATGCCATGAGGTGAAAAGAGATTGGGTTCCATACCAAGACCATGAGTTGAAGGTGATAGTGAAACTAAACTCGACCTTTGGATTATTTGTGTGTCGGAACTTCTGTGAGACTTGGAATTTTAAAATCAACAACCCTCACGTTCTACACATCATTGTCACAGTTTCGGCTCAGATGTCATCTTAGATCAATCCTCTTCCCAAAGTATACCCTATGAACATTGAACAATCGACTCATGTGTGTGAAAGGTTTTAGCTCTTCCCATCCAGAATGCCGGACTACCATGCTCCTCTCCTCTCCAGTAACTCATCCTCAGGGAGTCGGGTATTTCCTTCTAAGGTCTGTCGTGCTGTGTTCACAATCGAATTGGGGAGAAATTAGAAGAAGGGGAAAAGAACTTGAGGGTGGCCAGTGTAGTCACCTCTCCTTGTGAAGATGGCCAGTGTAGCTGAGTCTCCACTAAGATCTGCAGGTTTCTTGAAGCTTGGACCTTTTTGGTCAGATTTTATTTGGTAGAATGCTTCTTTGTATTTGGAATTTTTGGTGGTTCTGCTTGGATCTTGTTGTGCCCCTATGGATATAGAATCTTTTTATTCCGTACATTTTTTGGGATCTTAGAAAAATTGTGCCCAGTCGTCCATCCTTTTTCCGAAGCTTTATTTCAACCCGTACTCTAGTCTTTACATTTCCACACTATCAGAAAAGAAACTCACACAGTCTTCCAACATCCCATCTGAGTTAAGCTAAGTGCATAGTGCGAGTGTACAAATTAATTCCCTATTCCAGAGTTGTACCCAGAATGAAGAGACCAGGTTAGACACAAAGAGACAAACACTGTACATTGTTATGTGGAACTCAAAGAATTAGGTCACAAGACCTGAATCTCTTAAAATCTAATTTCTCGGTGAAGTTCCTCTGAAAATTAGGTGGATTAAGGTCAAGTCCAAACCACTCTCGATTTCTGCTCACGACTCGGTTCAGAACCCAATGACTTTTCACAGATGCAGATGAATGCGATGCTGGATGAAGTGCAGGTGTGTGTAATGCAGACACATTTTTTATTTTTCAATGGATTTTTTATGCAAATAAGAAGCCATTTTCAAAATTTTTGGGCAAAGTCAGTGTTAGTAGCAAAATCTTTTTTTCAAATGAATTACCCACCCTGTAAATACATATAGACTTACGGAAAGTACGAGATATGGGTAAAAATATATACAAAGTATATATACAGACCCCCATACACTTAGCGAGTGATGTGTCCACAGAGCACAAGAAGCGTAAATGAAGACATAGCTCGGGCTAAGCGTAAGAGAGTGGAAAAGAGGCGGTCATGATATATGAATGAGGAGAGTATATACAGGTGAGTGTCGGTTCCCCCTATACTTAGGCTCTGGTCAGCCTAAGTGTAGAAGAAGGGTGAAAGTGAGGTGATCGAAAGATAGGAGAAGAATGGTATATAGAAATGGCATCGGTCCCCCCCCCTATACTTAGGCCTTAGCCTAAGTAGGGGAAGAAGCTGTACAAGGGGATTGATGTGGTCAGGAGGGAGGGTGGGGTTGATCTGATAGATCTTCAATATCCTCGTTCTGCGTGAAATAGATGGCATCAACTTGAACTGTCTGCTCTTTGGGTGATTCAATATATGGCTTCAGCAACTGTCCATTTACTAAGAAAGGTTGTGCATCCTCTTTGAGTTCAGCAATATCTACACTTTCATTGGTATGCACATCGATGAGAATGTAAGGACCCGTCCATTTTGATTTTAGTTTCCCATGAAAAATCTTTAACCGAGCATTAAACAACCAAACTTTCTGCCCAGGGACAAAGGTCTTGTCTCGAATGTGTCTATCATGCCATCTCTTGACCTTGTCCTTATAAATCACACTGTTGTCATATGTCCGATTTCGGATTTCAATTAGCTCATTCAGATTTAGGTCTCGACATAATTTCCCAAGGTGACAACTCCAATTCAACTTTTTGATCGCCCATTCAGATTTGTGGATCAATTCTGCAGGTAGATGGCATGGCTTGCCATAGATCATCCTAAAAGGTGAAGTACCGAGTGGGGTCTTATAGGTTGTCCTATATGCCCATAGAACTTGGTCCAATAGCTTCGACCGATTCTTCCTATTTAGACGGACCAACTTCTGAAGAATACCCTTCACCTCTCTATTAGAAACCTCCGTCATGCCATTAGATTGTGGATGATATGGGTTGGCTATTCTATGCTCAAATTTGTACTCCTTAGCCAAAGATCTCATCTCCCTGTTCACAAAGTGGCTACCTCCATCAGAAATCAAAACTTTTGGTATCCCGAATCTTGCAATGATATTATCCTTGATAAACTTACAGACGGTTTTGCTATCTGCGGTTCGGGTTGGAATAGCCTCTACCCATCTTGATAAACAATCAATCGCTAGCAATATGTACTCAAATCCATTGCTGTTGGGAAAAGGACCCATAAAATCAATCCCCCGTGCATCGAAAACATCACAGAAAATCATTGGTTGCATGGGCATTTCATCTCTATGACCAATAGTCCCTCCCATCCTTTGGCAAATCGGGCATGACCGTACAAATTCATTAGCATATTTAAATAAGGTCTGCCAGTAAAATCCACATTGGAGTACCTTGTGCGCGGTTCTTTTCCCGAATGGTGTCCTCCAGCCTCGAGAGAATGACAATGTGTGAGGACACTCTGATATTCCTCCTGAGGAATACATCTTCGCCAGACACAATTCGGTCCTACATAGAAGAGGAAAGGATCGTCCCAATGGTATTTTCTCGAATCTGACTTTAATTGATCAATCAATGTCTTGGTCCAACCAAAGGGAACCTTCTTGGAGACAAGATAGTTCACTATGTTGGAATACCATGGGGTTGAATCAATGACGCAAACTGATTCATCTGGAAAAGTCTCCTTAATTGGTCCGGTGCCAGGATGGTCGTTTTGCTCGATTTGGGAAAGGTGATCAGCAACAACATTCTTTATTCCAGGTTTATCCTTGATCTCCAAACTAAATTCCTGGATTAACAAGATCCATCTCAAAAGTCGTACTTTGGCATCCTTGTTATCCGTGAGATATCTAATTGTCGTGTGATATGTGAAAATCATCACCTTGGAGCCCAATATGTATGATCTGAATTTTTCAAGGGCCCAAACAATCGTGAGCATTTCCTTTTCAGTCACTGTGTAATTTCTCTATGCAGGATCCAACACTTTGCTCGCGTAGTGAATCGCATAAGGAATTCCATCTCTTCTTTGTCCAAGTATCTCTCCGACAGCAAAATCCGATGCATCAGTCATGATCTCGAAGGGAAGAGACCAGTCGGGAGCTTGTAAGATCGGCAACTCACATATTTTCTTTTTCAGGAGCTCAAAGGCCTCTAGACACCTGTAATTTACAATAAACTCAGTGTCTTTTCCTAAGAGCTCAGTCAGCGGGCGGGCGATCTTTGAAAAATCTGGGATAAACCTTCGATAAAATCCAACATGCCCTAAGAACGACCTCACTGACTTGACTGGTGGCTCAAGTTTTTTGATCACATCTACCTTGGCAGGCTCGACCTCTATTCCCTTTTTGGAGATGACGTGCCCCAACACGATAACCTCAGTCACCATAAAGTGGTTTTTCTCCCAGGAGAGTACCAAATTAACCTCCCCGCATCTCTGGAGGACTCGATCCAAGTGCGCTAAACATGTATCAAATGAATCACCATGAACCGAGAAGTCATCCATGAAGACTTCCAAGAAATCACCAACCATTTCGGCAAATACGGCAATCATGCACCGTTGAAATGTGCCTGGGGCATTACAAAGCCCGAATGGCATGCGCTTGAATGCGTAGGTACCGAAGGGACATGTGAACGTGGTCTTTTCCTGATCCTCGGGAGCGATAGCTACTTGATTGTAGCTGGGGTATCCATCAAGAAAACAGAAGAATGCTTTTCCTGCAAGTCTCTCCAAGATTTGATCAATAAATGGCAGTGGAAAGAAATATTTCTTGGTCGCAGCATTCAGGCGCCTGTAATCGACAGACGCACCATGACATAGGATTTTGAGCCCATGGTTGATGTTGCTCTGATCCTGGCTGCTCCTGGACATGATGAACATGGTAGATTGAAACCGTTGGTGCAGTAGGCATTCCCATCTTGGACACCTTCGTAGTGACCATCTGCTTTGGGAATTGGGAGATCCTATTGTCGATGTCACTCATTCTCTTGTCCACTATTGTCAATTTATCAGCTATGAAGTGCATGTTTGGAATTAAATCCTCTGCTATATCTGCGACAGTATGCTTCCCGCCTTTGGCTTGAAGGGTGTTTAGGGAGTCAGTGTATGCTCTACTGGCAATCTGAGAATGGCTTGTTTCTACCATCTGCTCCAGTACTTTCCAGACAGTCTCAGCTCCACGCGATGTGTAATTCCCTCCGCAGGAAGCACTAACTAACCCTTGAGTCTCGTAGTTGAGGCCAGAGTAGAGTGACTGGACTAGGATGTTGTTATCCAAGTCATGGCAGGGACATTTCTGTAGCAGGTCTTTAAACCTATCCCAAGCCTCACAGAGTGGTTAATTGGGCATCTGAGAGAAACCGGTGATGCGGGTCCTCATTTGATTGGTCCAGCTCAAGGGTTAGAATTTCTTCAGAAATAGGTTTTTGAACCTCTCATAAGTAGTCACAGTCACTCCTAAGTTCTTCGCCCCAGTAGTCTGCCTTCCCTTTCAATTCGAAAGGTAGTGCAGTGAGACGAATGTAGTCTTGGTTGACTTGTGGGTGCCTCAGATTAGAACATATCAGCTCCAAGTCACGCAGGAATTCATATGGCTCTTCAGTCGTATTACCATGGAATTGTGGTAATTGACTTACAAAATGTGGCTTCAGTTCATACTGAATCTCTGGTTGTGGTGGCTGCAAATAATTCCTCACTCTGTACTGTCCAGGGTTGTATCTGGCTTCCATTGGCAGTTCTTCCCCCACATTCAACTGTTCCAGCTGCTCCCTCAGTAACTGTTGTTGCTGCTCAGATGTAGCCAGTCTTGCTAGAATCATCTGAATAGCATCGTCATTGATTTTATCTTCAGGATCTTTCTTGAAAGACATCTCCGGAAGCATCTCTTCTTCTTCACCTTCAGAATATAAGGGGTTCGAGTTAATAGAGTGGAAAGAATCGATGTAAAAGTTTTCTTCGATCTGTTTTGGTGAGAAAGAGATAGTGTGGGTCTGTCCTCCATCCAGAAATAAGAAAGAATCGTATGAATAGGGTTCTTGGGAAGGGTTTCCCAAGGTCCAGAGAAAGAGTCTCTCTGGGCTTTTGAGATTGGAGAGTTTGTGGTAGTGAGAGAAGGGTTTGCGGAGTCCGAACGAGAATTACCACAATCTTCCATTCTCGAGGTTGACAAGAGGTTCGCGGTTTATTATGTAGGAACAAGTGTGCGGTATTCGTTGATTGCTTATTGTCTACGCACAAACCAAACACAATACAAGGGTTTCTTTCACCAACTCACTCAGTGAAGCCCGTAAGAGTTCGGACAATTATCTTATCAGTTTTAAGTGGGAGAGAATTCAAATCTTGCAAACCATTTATCGAGTTGTTAGGTGCCAAAATTTCCTTAAAGACTGTCCCGAGTTCGTACGACTAGTTGCATCCACTTTCAGCCAATATAGATGTAAGTACGGACCGTAAAACAGCTACCCGTGTTACTTAAGGACGGAATCTTGCGCAGTATCCTTTAAAGCACCCACTCTGGTAAGGAAGTCCAGACCGTAAAACGGCTACCCGTATTCCTCACTGAGAAGTAGCTAATCGTTTTTAAAATCAGAAGTCTATATGAAAATCTTGGCGTGGCTCTATCCTAGTGTGTGTCTCTCTCCTCGCTGCAAGATAAAATCAAACAATGTCGGGGTTGCTCTCCCGCAAGAATTCTTGATTTTATGGGTTCTTAAGATTGGCTATGTTTAGCAGTCCCAATTTTAGTTAGGTGATCAGTAGAGAATTTAAATGAGCACAAATACACGTCTACCGCCCAGTACCAATTTCCTTTAGAATTTATGTGATAAAACAAGAGGGAGGAGTTCAAGAAAAGTCGTTGCACGCGAAAACAATGATGGATGCTCAGTTAGAAGACTTACAGTGCTTACTCGCAATCTCCATGTGGGATGCAATACAGAATTGAAAAATTATTCTAAATGAGTGCAAGCCGATGAAAACCGCAAAGTAGAAATTTCTATTAGTGGGAAAGAATTGAGTTAAATTTTGGCTAAGTTGAACGATCTAATGTGCGTCGCAATTAAAGTGCAGTGTGGCTTTTAGTTCCTACGAGCACAAGCAAAAATATAAATGCTCTGAAAACCGTATGTGCAGGTCTATCCTAATCGCCACTCAAGTCGGGCCCCACCCTCACCGAAGAGTGAAACAGGCCACGACACATCACAGAAAAGTTCAAGGTCTTTCTACATGCGCGAGAGTCCAAACAGAAACCGTTGTAAATGATCAGTTAAATAAAATTACAGAAATTAGAAACCTAGACTCTATGCTCTCTCACGACTCGACTCGATCTTAAATTAATTGTGGCTTTTTCGGATGTCGGTGAAGATGCTTTGGCTTCTAGGAAAACCGCTCCACGTACGTCGGGTACCTCGCAAGAAAAATAAGAAAGAGAATGTAAGAGAGTGACTCAGAAAATGATCAAAGGCGAAATAAATGCTGAAAAATAAATGCAGGAACTAAGATGGTATTTATAATAAAAAGTTCGGGGGTCAGACTACTAGAATGCGGAAAATCGAACAAGAAATTTCAAAACACAAAACTAAGCCGTTTACCTCCCCGGCAACGGCGCCATCTGACGAATCCGATAATCACGGCTTTAAAAAATTGTTTTTATCTTGTTCGTGCCAAAAATATGGTTTGTCGTTCGTTGTAGGCAGCGATCGGAATCGATCAAGAAATAACCACAAATATTATTCAATTTCAATCAAGTGATTTTACGTTTATTTTACTTGGGCAAGCCCGAAGATCGATCACAAGGAGGCAAAGGAACAACCTAGAGTTACGTCTATCAAAATTCGTGCATGGTTTTCAAGGCAGTCTATTTTTTGGAATTTTTAATGCAAATAAGGAATGCAAGATGAAATTTCGGCCTTTATTAGGGACTAAAAATGTAAAAATCAATCAAACGATGTCCGAAAAATATGAAACTTGGCCGAGATGATAGTTATGATGAAACAAATTCAATATAAATTTTTTGGAATTTTTGGATGCAATATGAATTTTTTATGAATTCTTAAATGCAAACAAAATGAATTTCAATATTTAATTATAATAAATACTAAACCGACTTATTTTCAGGGAAGAAAATTATCTAAGATCTATCACTAGGTGATTGATCTCAAAAAAATCCTAAACGAAAATGTGAGATCTAATACCTATTAAAAATTAAACAGTGAAATATACAAAATGATTTTTACATGGCAAACTATGCATGCAAATGCAATTTTTTTGGGCACAATGTCAAGCAAAATCAACTCTACAATATATGATTTTTCGGGGATTTTTAGAACAATGGTTACTCAAATAAGAATTTCAGAGCATAAGATGGGCACAATTCACAATTTTCCACAAAATAATTAATTATTAATTAACCATCAATCTCAAAAATATCCACAGTATGTCAAAGTGTAGATATATAATTGACAAACAAAATGCTATTTTTTAATAATAAAATAATGTCAAGAAGATGTGCAAGACAGAGGGAGAACACATTGGTATAAATGCAACATAAAATAAATATAAATGCAAGGGGGCATTGTGCAATTACCAATAGATCTGGAGCTTTTTCTGCAAATTGACCAGAGGGGCACGTGCGCAGCACGTGCCCTCTGTCAGGCGGGTCTGGTTTGCGATATAGAGATCTTCTGTGGGCTTCATGCAAATTTTTCCAGTGGTCACGTGTACTGCACGTGACCCCTGGGTCTTCTTGAGATTATGGGAAGCGTCGGGAGTCCTTTGCAATTGACCCAGCGAGTCACGTGCGATGCATGTAACCCCTGGGGCTGACGGAGGTTGACGTCCCCCTGCCTCCACGTACGTGGCACGTGGCAGGGGTCTCAGCCCTGGCGACCGGGGGCGATGGCGGAGGTGCCCGACTGAGGTGGAGGCGTGAGGGGCCATGGTCGTCGGCGAAGGAGGAGCTGCTGCTGAGATTGTCGTGGAAGATGGTCGGAGAAGATGAAATTGAGGCGGAGGTGGCTTCATTGAAGATGGAGTTGCGGACTGCGGTTGTCGAAGTTGGCCGGTGAAGGAGGGCGTAGAAGAATCGTTGAAGACGTTGCCGGTGAAGACGATGATGGCGGTGTTGCGCGATGAAGATGAAGGTCGTACCCTCATCGAAGTAAAGTGGGGGGCGATGTCGGAGATGGAGTTGCGGATGTGTAGGTTGTAGCAGAAGATGGTAGTCGAGAGAGATCTGAGATGAAGATGGAGCTTGCGAAGGAGCGGAATGTACCTGGACAAGGGCTCAACGACGAGGTCGTCGGAGCTGGAGCAGCGGCTGGAGAAGGGAAGCTGCGACGAGGGTAGAAGCCCTCGGACACGTCGGCGAGGACGGCGCTCACGATTGTCACGGCCGGAGGGCGTTCTGCGATGATCGACGGATGAGCGGCATCAGGGGGTGTCGAGGCCCTTTAAATAGAAGAGGGAGGTCGCTGGCGATGGACCCGGAAGCGGTTGCCGCGAGGAGCGCGGCGGAGGTTATGGAGAGGGGCAGTGGTTGCGAGGTTTGTGGGGTGGCGGCGGCCGAATCGGAGAAGGCGCGGGAGGTTGAAGATACCCAGCAGTCGTTCGATCGACCGCGAATCGAACGACCGTGGGGGCGCCATGTGGCGACGGGGGGGGGGGGGGAGGGTGCGACACGTGCCTGGGGGCACGTGCGACGCACATGCGATTATTATTATTTATTTATTTTTTTATTAAAACGAATATATAATGGGGCTAGAAAAACACTGACACGTGGCAGCCCCAGGGGCAGCTCCAAAAAAATCGAGAAACAATTATTTTGTAAAATACAAAATAAATAGCAAATGACCTCGGATCGAAAAAGTTCCTTCACAAAAATTGCTCGTCTTGATGAGATCTAGAACTTTCATGACATCAAAGCCAAAATCGATCAAATGTATAAAGTCATATTTTTGGGGTATCCCATGTACATGGAATACCTTGATTTTTAGGTTTTATAATTTTTTTGTCATTTTTAAACCAAATAAAAAGCCGTAAAAAATATGTAAAGTCAAATATAGATAATTCACCTTAATCTATTTTTTTTGGATTTTTATTAATTAAGAAAATATGTACATAAAATATCAGGTCAAAAACCGCTAAAAATACACAATGTACAAAAGAGGCCCAAAACCCAACTTTCACATATGAGCTCTGATTCACTTAAACTTGGTCTTGTTTTGACGGTAATTGAATAGACAGTAGTTCAAAAGTGAGTAGGATCAAATCGGACACTGGATGGGGAAGATATGTGCCTTTTACTCCGAAAATCTTGAAACTAGGGTTTGGGTTTTTGGTCCACTTATTTGGATTAGTGATTTTTTTATATTTTTCACTTATTCTTGTTAGTGATATGTGCACAGTGGAGGTTGTTTTATGTCATTTGGAGTTAGCATGAATGAGCTAAAAAATCAGGAGTTAGGCTATTTACAGGTCAATTTTGGCAGAGATTTTTGGCTTCTTATTTTGTGCAGAAATTATGGATAAAATGCAATTCTTATGAAAACATGCATGAATGCTAATTATGCAGAATAAATGCAGAAATGCTGATGATTTTGAGGGATTTGAGCTTAATAAATGAGATTTAGAGTGATGAATCCGAGATTCATCACCAGCGTTGTATGTGGTTCCTCACGGCACGTGGACTCGAGCCTAATTGAACTAACTTTTTCTTTGTGATTTAATTAATAAGGTCCAATTAATGATCTATAGGTGCAGGCAGATAACTAGGGTTGGGTCTTTATTAATTACATCACAATCAATGAAAATCCTAATTCTAGGGGCCAAAAACTTCGAGAATCGGACAGGAAGTAAAAGCGATGAAACCAAAACCGGCGAAAACCGCGGTGAGGTCCCCCGAGCACACCGGTGCTCAGCGAAACAGACCCCGATAAGCCAAGTCAAGAGTCCAAAGTCCAAGTCCCTATATTATTACAATAATAATGATAAAAAGTCTAAACTACTCAAATCTACACAATCTTCTGCTCCCGCTCTCCTACGCTCTCCTGTTGCTTGATAGAGAAACGAGCCGCCTCTGCTTCGCTCGGGTGCACTGACACTCCAAGGAATGTCGCCGTCGCTCGTCGGGCCCTCACAAGAAAGAGAAAAACAAAAGAGATGTCAGATCACCGATTATGAAAAATATATCAAAGAATATGAAGCAGAAAATCAAACAAGCAATGAAAACTGATTACTAAGCCGTGCTCCCTAGCAACGACGCCATTCTGATGAGTGGCCCGAGCAACTAAGGTTAAGTGATATCAAAAGCCGTTGCGACCTCAATCACTCGAACCAGTCTCAAAGAGAAAAATGAGAGACCACCAACAAGATCACTCAACAATAAAAACAAGGCAGGCGGTCCTGCTAATTATTTAACCTGGTATAGCCACCAGGGTCAAACACAAGGACACGTGATAATAAATCTACAAAGTACTAAGGTAATAAAAAATGAAGAAATTTTTTGTGGTTTTTATTTTTTTAAAAAATTGATTTTAATTAATGAGAAAAGTAAAGAAAATGTGAGGAAGGCACGCACCAACAATTATTTAAGGATCTCAAAAATGCTCAAAAATTCAAAACAAAAATATTTTTGTGCTTTTAAAATATTCAAGTGTTTTTGTGAATTATATGGGGGTTTTCTGATTTTTAATTAATTTTCAAAAAATACAAAAATGCCAAAAATAGTGAGTTATGTACAGCTGGGATCTAAAGGCAAATTAAAAATATTTAAATTGCCTATAAAATCCTAGCAATAATTTTATGTGAAACAATAAGATAAAACCTACCTACAGAAAAAGAAAACACATTTTTTTTTATTTTTTGTGAATTGTTAATGATTTTGTAGGATTTTTAGTCTTTTTCAAATTTTATGGGTTTTATAAATGGGAATGAAATAAGATTGGGATATTTACACCCATAACCCTGAGTAGTTCCATAATTACCCCAGAAACCCTCCATAATCACGAATTATATGCAGGACCCCCGATAATGCTTAACTCTTGCACCCATAACCCTCGTGTTAACTTCCATCCAATTTCCCGTTAACTCTAACGATATCCGTCAAATATTTTACATTTTGTACCCTTTAAGCTTCATTATTTACAAAATGAGTCCCCTTCCTCCTCCAACCCCTTCCTCCTCCCACACCCACCCCATCCGCCCTTTCCTCCGCCCTGCTGTCTGTAGCCAGCTCCCGACCTCTGCAGTCGCCCTCCAGCTTCCGACCTCTACAGACGCCCTCCGGACCTCTGCAGTCGCCCTCTAGCTCCCACCTCCATCGAAAGCCCTCCCTCCATCCCCAATCAACGTCCATTGAACCTCCCTGCAACCAGCTCCCGTATCCCCGTTCACCCCCATCCACCACCACTCCCCTCCCGTCAACCTCCATCGAACCCCCCTTGCAGCCATCTCTCGTACCGCAACCACCCTCCATCTCCCGAAACCCAGTCGCCACCCCCCAGCTCCCGGAACCCCATCCCCAATCTCCCATCAACCTCAATCGAACCCCCCGTTCCCGTTGCCTGCAGCCACCCCCAGGTCCTGTATCACCATCGAAGCCCCACGCGCAACCACTCCTGCAAGTTAAGCAGCGAGGGCGCGCGGGTTGGAGGGTCCTGCACTGATGCGGGGGAGGACTCCTGCAGGGGGTGCGGTGCACGGGGGGAGGGGGGGTTGTCTCCTGCTGGCTGGGCGGCAGGGTCGGTGCGGCTTGCAGGCCGGGTGGGCAGGTGGGGTCCGGCGTGGGGGAGAACTCCTGCAGGTGGGGTGCGACACAGGGGGGTTGTCTCCTGCAGGCTGGGCGGCGGGGTCGGGTCACTTGCAGGCCGGGCGGGCAGGTGGGGTGCGGCGCGGGGGAGGGGGTTTGTCTCCTGTAGCCTGGGCGATTCCTGCAGGTCGGGGGGAGGCCTCGGTTCGGTGCTGTGTTGCCCAATCGGTGGGCATGCATTCGCGGAAAGGGATCTGAATGATGTTAGTGAGGTTGGATCTGGCAAGGAGGGAGGTGATTTCGTTGGAGGTGTAGGGAGCCTCGACTACGATTCAGGTGAGGGGGTAGGGGAGGAGCATGAGGGAGTGGATGAGGCCGAGGTGGAGGGACTGGAAGGTGCGGGAGTGGAGGGGAGGAGAGGAGGAGGAAGAGGAGATGGAAGAGGAGAAGGTGGGAGAAGCGGAAGCCGAGGAGGGAGAGGAGGCAGCAGAGGACATGCAGGGGGAGGAGGAAGAAGGGAGAGGGGGACCTGCAGGAGGAAGAAGGTAAGGGTGGATTTTTTTTCTTTTATTTTTGATTAATTTCAGCCGTTAGATCTAGGATTGGTTAGATTAACTCACTACTCAGGTTGAGTTAATGATCAAAACTAACGGAAGGTTCTCGATGTAAAACGGAACACTTACTCAAGGTTCTGGATGTAATTCGTGACTATCTTGGGTACCTGGGGTAATTATGGAACTACTCAGGGTTATGGGTGTAAATATCCCAATAAGATTTGCACAGCAAGTAAAACAATACGAAAGAAGCAACCAAATTTTTTTTAGAATTTTTCAAGACATTTTAATATTTTTAGTTGATTTTCTAAAGCAACCAGGAACAATTTTTAAGGTTTTTAAATTTTTAAAAATAATAAACGAAAACAAAGCGCAACCCAAAAATCACCAAAATTCCTACACTGTAACAAGGGCTACGTGTCAAAATCTCAGGATTTTTGGAGCTAAAGTGCTATTTATTTAATTAAGAACAAAACACACAGCTCACAAGAACCAAAATGCAAATAAGTTGAGTTCTGGAACCAAAGGTAATGCGCAATGAAAACTTAGGGTTCAATCTGCAATTTCTCCACCAATATCCGTACATGTCACAAACCAGCACTCACAGCGGTATAGTTGCAAATATGAAAAGTAAATATTCAATCGGTAACAGAATATAAGTTCAAGGGAAAACGACGCAAATAACCCAAAAAGACACGTGACGAAGCACGTGGTTCCACACCAGTAGGACTAAAAAGTAAAAATGAGAAACTACAGGGACTGGAATGCAAAAAGGTCCAACTGTGAATTTATTTTACATATTTAAATGCAAACTAAAAGAAACATAGGAAAGAAAGTGCAATATACCCATAAAGCGTGTGAAAGGCGCGTGAGAAGACATGTGGCGGGCGCTGATGAGGCACGATCGGCGACTCTGGACACGTTAGATATCAGATCTGACGGCTGACAGATGTTGGAGACGTGGCTGGTACGGTACCGTTAAATCTGACATCTAATGGTCTGACACCTCCAGTGGATGGACGACTGAGATGAGGTCTAGGAGGTGGACTCGACCGGATGGCGGAGATGGCCTCTGGAAAAAGTGTGTCTAGGCGACCTTCACCGGAGCACCGGAGATGATCCGTTGCTCCGATGACGGAACCGAAGGTGCCAATAGGATCGTAGGCCCTTTCCGCGTCAGATGAGCGGACCCGATGGGGCAGCTGACGATCGGATGGTTGTGACGACGGCGTGGACCTGGGGCTACTCCGACGAGTCCTAGATGGAGGGAATCGAATGTCCTCAAAGTGCTCTTTCATCTGCAAAGGGTAGGTGGGACTCAGAGGGATACTCCAATCCAGGTTATTTGAACAAACACCAAAGAAGCGAGGGTGATATGGATGCGGGTCTCCAACGAAAATGGTAGAGGAGGCCTATCTCCTAATCTCGACACGAGGATCGAAGGTCAAGGTGATCAGACTGCGGAAGAAGATGGAGGGCGAGTAGATGCGTCGATCTGAGCGTATGAGTGATAGTAATGACGCTCCAACCGGTTGGTCAGGGATGGCGGAGTGCAAGTGAAAGATTGAGCAAACGAAGGAGTTAGGAACGATCGAATGGTTAGCTGAAGGTCCAAATGAGATCCTAAGCTCCGGGGGAGGTGAACTGCGGGGTTGTGACCTCGACCACGTTGCGACTGGTGAAGGAGGCCTCGCGGTGATTCTCCGATCACAATGGTCGAGCGTCGGCTACACAGCACCTCTCCAAACGCCAAGAGTGGCCTCCGGTTGCTGTCACCAAGGTGAAGGTGTCTAAGGTATCAGAAAAGGGTGCGGTGCAAGATAGCGAGCTAGGGAGGAAATGAAGCATTTATAGGGCATCATAGGTAGCCGGAGGAAACAGGACAGGGCACGCAATTCGAGGGAGATCCGCGCTTCCCTGGGGATCCGCGTGGATCCTGGATCCATGGGGAAGGCACGGGCAGAAAATCGAAGTAAGGGGATGGTTGACCCGGCCAGGATAATCGGAAGAAAATGATTCGATGGAGCAGTCGGGTTGGGTCAAGCCCTGGAAGAGGGGGTTGACCCGAGTCAACGTTCCTCCGTGGACCAATAGAAAAAAGGACATACAAAATATTTATAAATTCAATTAAAAATAGCAAATAATTTTAAATTAAAAAGTGTACAAAATGAAAAATATTTGTTATTTTCCAAAAAAAAATTCTGTGATTTTTATTTATTTTTTATAAAAAATAAATTATAGTATATACGGTATAATGTATTATATACCGGTATAAAATACCTATGTATTCTGTACAATTATTTTTATTTTATTATTTTTACACAAATACCTCAATTTTATATTTTATTTATTTACAACATAATATTTGGAGTATAAAACAATTTTTGTTTTATTTTTATTGTTTATTTTCAAGTATAAACGAAATAGGGAAATATACATATTTACATGTATTATATACAAGGGGAGAGAGAGTTTTATTATATTATATTTTATTTTATTTTATTTTCTTATTTTTATTTTATTTTCAGAAATATATATAATGAGATAAAAATTTCTTTTTATTTTTTATTTTTGTAAATTATATATATGGTATATATGTGCAAAGTGAAGTGGTCATATCTCTCTCTGCTTATTTTATTTGGCGATCAGACCCATATTGGGCCCTCTCTTGGGTTTGGATCACTCAATATTTATTCTAAATATTTCCTTCTTTTTCTTTTATTCTTTATTCTTTTTATTTTTTTCACAAATACATGCTAATTATGGAGTACTAACACATGCATGCTTATAGGCTAAATTATTGTATTTACAACTATTTACATGATGCTTTTCCAAGATAATTAGCTAAAATAAAAGAATAAAGAGTGATGAATGAGGATTCATCAAACATGTGCAAAATGTCCAGCTCACAAGGATAGTACGTGAGTTGAGCTGAACTGGACCTAAAAGTAATTCTCAAAACATCCAGGGATCCCTCTGTAATTTTCACATATTTATTTATACTATAAATTATATTTACATGACTAAAATAAAAGAAAATAAAGCAGAGGAAGGATATGCAATTTACCCCCAATCGACGCTCCATCGTGCGGCGCTGGTTGATTCACTTGCCACGCGTCGAGCTACGATCGCACGATGACGCTTCACACTTGGACGTCTAGGATTAGATCGCTTGGGGAGATCAACGACTCAATCGCAAGGTGATTGGATGTCTCTAGCTTCATCTGGCAGCTGCACCATGATCCGATGGTGGGCGAGGATGGCAGAAGAACAGTGAAGCATTCACCTCAGGCGAGCTTGGATCTGGTACTATGTGTGTCTCCAGCCATCTCGTGCACCTTTAAGTGTCTCTACATGCTCCTGCAACTACCACGCTTCTCCTAGATGCTTCAATTAGGTTTGGGGGTCACCGGCAGACCCCTGGAGCTCTTGGGTTCTTTGGCCTGACCTGGGAGGTGTTCTTGAGTCAAGAATCCCTCATATCAGATGCGCAACCTGCATAAAATCAAGGAAGAAGTCCAGGCGAGGATCTCTGGGCTTTTATTGGCGATATGGACGTTGAAATGGAGGTGGTTGATGAATCTGCGATTCGTCACTCTAAAAGTTGAAAATAGAGCTTTGTTCCCGAGTAATTAGATGCATATTTCCACTTATATTGCATAATTAGCATTCATGCATGCATTGATAATATATGCATTTTAGTATTCATATTGCATTAAATAAGAAGCTAATTTCACTTGTAAAAATCCACCTATATAATAGATAAAATACTTTATTTGTATATATTTTATACTAACTCCAAATGCAATAAAATCAACTCCATTGTGTATATATTACTAACACAGATCAAAGAAAAATATCAAAAAAATATTAACTTGCAAAATTACCCAATAAAACCCTAAACCCAGTTGAAAACCTAAGACCTTAAAATGCACATATCTCTCTCATACAGTCTCCGAATTAGGTCTGCTCACTTTTAAAGTAATATACATTCACAGACCTTCGAAACAAGACCAATTTCATTAAAATCGGAGCTCGTATGCAAAACTTGGGTTTTGGGCTCCTTTTCTATATTGTACATATTGACCGTTTTACCCCTGTATTTTATCATTTCATTTTCTTCATTATTAAAAATTCAAAAAATAGATTAAGTTGTAAATATTCCTCTCATAATTTTCTAACTTTATTTTGATTTTTCTCTCTTTTAAAAATGACAAAAAATTACAAAAGATAAAATGCGGTATTTTGTATCTATAAGGTACCACCCAAAATTACATTTTTGTATAGATGATTTCCTTTGATTTTTGGCCCTTCACAAAAGTTGTAGATCTCATCGAGACGAGCAACTTTGATTTTCCTTTGATTTTCCATTTTGTTATTTCTTTTTTATTTTTCTTTACATTTAATCTTTGAATTTTCTAGGAGCGATGTCACCCCAATTTTTTATTTTCGGAATTATTTTTTATTATTTTCGGATTTTATTTTAATTATTATTATTTTAATTATTGATATTTTTAGTAGCCTACTTATTTTATTATTATATTATTATTTATCTCCCTTTTACTCCTTCCTTTCTTATTCCCCACTCCATGCCACCATTTTCTCCACTCTCTCCACCACTCCATTCTCTACAACTTCCCTCTCCTCTTCCTTTATAATCCCATCCCCATCTCCATTGTTTATCATCCGTCGTTTTCGAGAGAAGTGAGGTCGAGCCCCTTCAACCTTCAGGTGACAGCTGCAGGAGACGAGTCGAGCGACGACAACCTCAAGGCGAGATCTGCGGCTTCACCATTGCCGCGTCGCGAGATCCAATTGGACTCGCTCAGCTTCGACGGACTCCGTTATCCTTCTCGAGGCTACGACGACGGAAGCCGCACGATGCGGCTCCACTTTCGGCGAACCACTCAGGTAAGTATTCCCTCCTTTCCCTTGTCAATTTTTTATCTAACGATTTTTTTCCCTTGTGATTTCATCCACAAATCATCACAATATCACAATCATCATCATCATATAAAACCACTCCATTATTCCACCACCATCACCAACACCACATTTTCATTCCATTTCTTTTTACACTTTTATTTTCTGTTAAAAATACAAAAAAAAACAAAGCAAAAAAAAGAAGTTTCAGGTCTTGCTGAGCCCTTCACCGTGCGCCGCAGGGTGCCACACTGTCCGCCGCCTGCCGCCTACGACGCCAGCTGCCCCTTGCTGCGGTTGCCCCCGCCTCATCCAAGATACAGCCACCAGCCACGGCAGGACAGCCTCCATCTCACGCTCCTCCACCGTGCGGTGCCACAGTCGTCGTGCTCAGCTGCCACAGCCCCCTGAACGCCCTCGAACGTCGGCCGTTCCCCTCGACCCCCCAGCGGTCGGCCGCCGCCTTCAGCTGCACGCACAAGGCCGCAGCCGCGCACCTGGCTGCGCGCGCCCAGCCCTCAGTCCATAGCCGCACGTCTGTCCACACGCGGTTGGGTGCCGTCCGCCTGCCACCTCACCGCCCCGTGCGCGCGCCCAGGCACAGCCCCCACGGCACCGCCTCCAGCGCTCACTAGCCACCCGCACGCGCCCTCGCGTGCGTGCACCCCTGACCGCTCCGCCCCCGCCACTGCTGCCGACCGCAGCGCTCCTCCCCTCCTCCAGCCGGCGGCACCGCTAACTCGCACCTCCTCCGTCGTGCGCGCCGCCCCGGTGAGCTCGCCCTCCGCCTCCAAGGGCCGCACTGCGCGCCCCTTCCCAGGCGCGTGTGCGCGCCGCACCCCTCTCATCCCATGGCGGTGCAGCCGCAAGCCAGCCCGCTCCACCGCCCAGGCGGGTGTGCGCGCTGCCCCGAGCTTCACTGCGCGCGTGCACGCATCTCCAGGTGCGCCTTCCAGCCATCTCCCTTGCCCTCCACGCCCGCGCCTTGGCAGCGCAGCGCACGGCCGAGCTCCGCACCGCCGCCCCGCGCATCCGCTCGCAGCCACTCTGCGGCCCCTCGTCGCGCGGCCAGCCGCGGTCGACGCCGCCCGTGCACCTACTCTACCGCAGTCGTCGTGCGGCCCTCGAGCCCGCCGCCCTCCGTGTGACCGATGCCGCCAACTCCTCTAGCCCTAGCCTCTCCCATTTCGGTCGCACGTTGTGTGCCCTAGATAAGTGAAGTCTATTTTTATTTTATTTTATTTGTAAAATTTGCATTGTCATCCTCTTACGTTTTTCAAATTCCAAATAGGTCCATGTGCACTTTTTCTTTATTAACTTTCATTTTCTGTATTGCAAAGACACCCCTGAGTTCATGCATAAATTTGAATTATCATTTTGCATCATTTATTTTAATGAAAAATAGCACGTTGTAGAAAAACTAATTCCTTATCTCTTGGATATTTATTTATATTTTTGTGAGCCTTTGACATTTTATTAAAAATCAGAGATTGAAAATCAGTGATATTTTGCTCATTTATGCTCTGAAATTTACACATAGTCATTTATTCCTCCAAAAATTGTGAAAAAATTTTGAATGATGTATTTTATTGTGCTTTAATTACAGTCCAAATTTCGTCCAATTAGGAGTTGTCTAGTGCATAAAATAAATTGTAGAGTGATTTCTGTAATTGATTTTTAATTAATTCCATGAATAATATTTTTATGAAATCTCAAGTCTCCTGGATTCCTTATTGAAATATATATTTTAGATAAATAGCTCTTTGTATAATTAGATTTCGTGGATTTATTAGGAATTAAATACCTGAAGTCACTCTGTTTTCAGTAAAATATTCATAAAAAATCAAAAGGTGTCAGAAAATTTCAAAAATATTAGTGTAGCTTCATTTCATCATTTTATCTTTCAGTAAATTTTTCATAATTTTTGCATATCATTTGCATGAAAAATTGCATTAAAACCCCAAAAAAGTTTGCATTTTTCCTCGTTTCATTTTAAATCCAAAAATTCCAAAAAAATACATTTGCATTCATCATTGGATTAGATTCCTAGAAAAAATATGACTTGGCTGATTTGATATGAATTTCAGATTAACATTAAATTTGGCTAAGTTATTGATTTTCCTAATAACCTTGTTCATCGCATCATTGCATTTTTCATTTTTATGGCATAAAAATATAAAAAAATCTCACTTGGAAAACCGTAATCTAATCACTCTAACTTGATCCCGAGTAGTTCCTTTGCCTCCTTGAGTCGACCCTGGGGCTTGTCCAGGCTAAACAAACATAAAACCGCGCGTTAATTAATTCGTTGAATATTGAAGCCGTGCGGTTATTTTTGATCGATACGGATCTATCCGACTACAACGCACTAGTCAATCATACCACATTAGAAAGGGTAGGTCATCTGTGTCCGTCAAATGGCGCTATTGCCAGGGAGGCAAAGGGCTTAGGATCTCTTTAGAAAGTTAGATTTGCGTTTTCTCATTCACTCGGGTAGTCTGACCCCCGGGCCACATTGTAATTATCCATTTTTTCTTTAATTGTTTTTCTGACCATTTTGTATATATCTCTCTGACATCATTTATTTTAATGAAAAATAGCACGTTGTAGAAAAACTAATTCCTTATCTCTTGGATATTTATTTACATTTTTGTGAGCCTTTGACATTTTATTAAAAATCAGAGATTGAAAATCAGTGATATTTTGCTCATTTATGCTCTGAAATTCACATAGTCGTTTATTGCTCCAAAAATTGTGAAAAAATTGTGAATGATGTATTTTATTGTGCTTTAATTACAGTCCAAATTTCGTCCAATTAAGAGTTGTCTTGTGCATAAAATAAATTGTAGAGTGATTTCTGTAATTGATTTTTAATTAATTCTATGAATAATATTTTTGAGAAATCTCAAGTCTCATGGATTCCTTATTGAAATATATATTTTAGATAAATAGCTCTCTGGATAATTAGATTTCTGGATTTATTAGGAATTAAATACCTGCAGTCACTCTGTTTTCAGTAAAATATTCATAAAAAATCAAAAGGTGTCAGAAAATTACAAAAATAATAGGGTAGCTTCATTTCATCATGTTTAGCTTCCAGTAAATTTTTCATAATTTTTGCATATCATTTGCATGAAAAGTGGTATTAAAACCCCAAAAAAGTTTGCATTTTTCATCGTTGCATTTTAAATCCAAAATTTCCAAAAAAATACATTTGCATTCATCATTGGATTAGATTCCTAGAAAAAATATGACTTGGCTGATTTGATATGAATTTCATATTAAAATTAAATTTGGCTAAGTTATTGATTTTCTTAATAACCTTGTTCATCGCATCATTGCATTTGTCGTTTTTATGGCATAAAAAATATAAAAAAAATCTCACTTGGAAAACCGTAATCTAATCACTCTAACTTGATCCCGAGTTGTTCCTTTGCCTCCTTGAGTCGACCCTGGGGCTTGCCCAGGCTAAACAAACATAAAACCGCGTGTTAATTCATTCGTTGATTATTCGAGCCGTGCGGTTATTTTTGATCGACGCGGATCTATCCGACTACAACGCACTAGTCAATCAGACCACATTAGAAAGGGTAGGTCATCTGTGTCCGTCAAATGGCGTTGTTGCCAGAGAGGCAAATGGCTTAGGATCTCTTAGAAAGTTAGATTTGCGTTTTCTCATTCACTCGGGTAGTCTGACCCCCGGGCCACATTGTAATTATCCATTTTTTCTTTAATTATTTTTCTGACCATTTTGTATATATCTCTCTGACATCATTTATTTTAATGAAAAATAGCGCGTTGTAGAAAAACTAATTCCTTATCTCTTGGATATTTGTTTACATTTTTGTGAGCCTTTGACATTTTTATTAAAAATTAGAGATTGAAAATCAGTGATATTTTGCTCATTTATGCTCTGAAATTTACACACAGTTATTTATTGCTCCAAAAATTGTGAAATAATTGTGAATGATGTATTTTATTGTGCTTTAATTAAAGTCCAAATTTCGTCCAATTAAGAGTTGTCTTGTGCGTAAAATAAATTGTAGAGTGATTTCTGTAATTGATTTTTAATTAATTCCATGAATAATATTTTTGAGAAATCTCAAGTCTCCTGGATTCCTTATTGAAATATATATTTTAAGTAAATAGATCTCTGGATAATTAGATTTCGTAGATTTATTAGGAATTAAATACCTGCAGTCACTCTGTTTTCAGTAAAATATTCATAAAAAATCAAAAGATGTCAGAAAATTTCAAAAATATTAGTCTAGCTTCATTTCATCATGTTTATCTTTCAGTAAATTTTTCATAATTTTTGCATATCATTTGCATGAAAAATTGTATTAAAACCCCAAAAAAGTTTGCATTTTTCATCGTTGCGTTTTAAATCCAAAAATTCCAAAAAAATACATTTGCATTCATCATTGGATTAGATTCCTAGAAAAAATATGACTTGGCTGATTTGACATGAATTTCAGATTAACATTAAATTTGGCTAAGTTATTGATTTTCTTAATAACCTTGTTCATTGCATCATTGCATTTGTCATTTTTATGGCATAAAAAATATAAAAAATCTCACTTGGAAAACCGTAATCTAATCACTCTAACTTGATCCCGAGTTGTTCCTTTGCCTCCTTGAGTCGACCCTGGGGCTTGTCCAGGCTAAACAAACATAAAACCGCGCGTTAATTCATTCGTTGAATATTTAAGCCGTGCGGTTATTTTTGATCGACGCGGATCTATCCGACTACAACGCACTAGTCAATCAGACCACATTAGAAAGGGTAGGTCATTTGTGTCCGTCAAATGGCGCTATTGCCAGGGAGTCAAAGGGCTTAGGATCTCTTTAGAAAGTTAGATTTGTGTTTTCTCATTCACTCGGGTAGTCTGACCCCCGGGCCACATTGTAATTATCCATTTTTTCTTTAATTGTTTTTCTGACCATTTTGTATATATCTCTCTGACATAATTTTTATCTTTTTGTGTGTGGGTCTGGTGGACTTGGAGCGGCTTTATGGAAGTCGATGCATCTCGAAGTGCATCGGAGGCCGACGATTCTTGCATCAAGTCGGCTGCTGGACGTCAAAAAGATTTTTGTTACTTAAAAAAAAGGTGTCTGCATTTACAGCAGTTTCCGTTTGGGTTCTCGCGCGTGTAAAAATAGTAGAACCGTGTCCCCGTCTGCTGTGTGGATTGAATTTCTAGAATAGGCTTGCATTAGCGACTCCTCGAGCCACTTTTGGGTTTGTTTGTGATTGTAATTTTTTAGGACCACACATCACTTAAAAGATGCACTTAGACCGCAGATCTAGTCAAAAATAATTTGTTCTTCACTCGCTAATAGAACTGCCTGTCTAGGAGCGGCTTTTCATCGCTTGCATTGCATTTAGTGTAAAAATTTCAATTCAATATTGCATCCTGCATTATAAAGAGCTGAAGGAACTGTAAGTCTTCTTACTCAAGCATTCATCATCGTTTTCTCGATTGCATTGGCTTTTTCCGATTCTCTCTCTCTCTCTCGATTTTCTAACCTAGGATAAAGGAATTGGGACTGGATGGTAGACGTGATTGCTTGTATGGATTAATATCAGTGATAATTAATCTCTAAAATCGGGACTGCTAGTTGAATTGGACCAAAAAAATTAACTAAAATTAACCCTTGTTTGCGGGAGAGTAACCCCGACCTTGTTTTCAGGCTGAGTGAGGATACTTGAGTGTGTGTGAACACCTTAAGGCAGAGCCCAAATCCCCACCTTCCTATCACGTTCCAACTGATCCTAGCAAATATCACGAGTTGAATATTTTTAGATTCACTGACTAGTACCAAGTAGCCTCCGCCTGTTCACGGGTAGTAAAGGGTGAACCAGCGGTACTTCGCGACAAGTTGCTAGTAACCCTTCAGGGCGAAGTTCCGGCCTTGTCAGCCTCTGCCTGCTTGCAGGTAGATAGGAGCATGGTCTTTGAGTCCATCAACTTGGAATAGGAGCGAAGAAAGGAAGGGCGTTGGTATCTAAGGCGACAGGTTAAACAGGGGAGATGCATCCGGCTATTTAGCTGACTCCCCTATAGGCCACGTAACCTTTGCTACTTGTCTGAAAATTCACACTTAAAATTAACAAGACTAATCGGACTCGGTTTCGAGTCCTCCACCGTGTTGAGTGTGAACTCAGGGTTTGCTCTTGCGTTTATCTTCGTGTCTGTCCGTGTGTGTTATCCTGCATAATTGCGCATTTTCTACCTCATTCTGCTTACATCATTTTCCTCTTCAAGATGTCGGGATATTGGTCCCCATACCCTGTGACCTCTGGTCATTCCTCCTCGACCATATACTGTTCATCTTCACCTGTCCTTATTCCATGTATCCTCTGCCATCCACGGGAGACCCTTACCCGTGGTCGGTTCCACCTCAACCCGATTATGAAGTCAAAACTTCGAATGACTTCTCCACTTCTTCGCATTTCTCACCTACTCCATATTCTAGCACCCCGGATCCACTTCCACCTTGGGCTGACTGTCCTTACTCCCGAGAGCTTGCAGGAATCAAAGAACCGAATGAAGAGCAAGCCACTGCTGAGATAGATGATTGGCAAAATTATATGCCCCCATTCTCACCTCAAGTAGGGACCAGACAACAATTTACATTTACAAATCCCGACTTGACCTTGGGGTACAACATGGTCGATCGAACATACCAAAAGAAGAGGCCTGCACATCCTGATTTCCCAGACTTGATTGACTTTAGTGATCAAGCCTCCATTAACCATCCTTCATTTGGAGAGCCTATACATTCACAAGATTGGACTCATGACCTAGACTTATCAGTCCATGTTTCATTGACTCCATCATATGAGGCTCTGACCAATATTTGCCATCTAGATGGTCCATACTCGACCCAACATTACATGCCAGAGTCTAGGTATGTTGAGTATGAGACCTCAATATCTCAGCAATATCCTTCACTTGAGCAGAACTCTCGCGTGATTTGTCATGGAAATTTTGTGGAGGATGACATCTCTAGACTTATTAAGAAAAATGAATCATTTGGTAATGAGTTGAGAGATGTCATGGGAATATTACACTTAATTTCTTCCAGCCTATGTATAAAAGTGAGAAAAGACATGAGTAGTTTTGAGGTTGAAAACAAAGCAACCACACATTATGTACAGCTGGAGTCCATTCTATCTCCCTCTTCTACTAACCCCTTACCTTCCAATCTTGAGTATGATCATTTATCTATCCAAAACACCAAAAATTTGAAAAACCAAAAAAACACATAAAAATTGAAAATGAAAAAGACCTAAAAAAATTAGATCCTGCCCTAAGGGAAGAACTCGATGAAGAATTGATCTTTTAACTTCCCTTAATAAAGGCCATAGATCACTTCCCCGACCTCAAGAGATTTGTAAAAAGTAAGTTGATGCCCAAGAGGTCGGGTACTAAGAGAACAAGAACTGAAAGACACATGGTGTCTATGGCCACTTCCTTGGTGATGGGGAGAAAGATCAAGAGCCGCAGAGTAAAGCGGTTGCCTAGGGTTGAATGTGAAATCAAGGACACTATCTTTACCCATGCAAGAATCGATGATGACTCTCCGATAAATATCCTCCCGACCTCTGTGTTTGACAAGCTCAAACTCAGGCCAATAAGAAAGTCAAGAGAGATCGTTCAGCTGGTTGATCGATCTATTAAACAGGTGAGAGGAAACATTTCAGTCTTCATTACTTTCCAAGGTGCTCTACTCCAGGTGGACTTTACGGTCATTGACATCGAGCACCGAGGAGAGTTCACCCAGTCTCCGATTATTCTCGGGAAGCCGTTCTTAGCCTCAGCTAAGGTGACTAAAGATTACGAGACTCGGGAGATCGATTTTTCAGCATTGGGAGCACTTCGACCGCATCCATTCTTTGATACACTTTACTCTAAGGTGACCCGTACATCTGTTGACAGTCGTGACCATCAAGAGGTAAATGAGTCCCACCTCTCTGCTACACCTGAGAGACCGACTGCCCGGACGACCGTTGGTTCTGAGACTCCCCACACCGCCACTTCATCAACTGCTTGCACCTCCACCATGACAGCTTCTAAGGAGGACTCACGACCAGAAGCTATCATTAAGTTGGACATGATCTTTGTTGATTGCCTTGACCATTTTGATGATCCGACACAAGAGCCCAATAATGCTAAGCCAACTGAGACCACTAGCACCCTCCCGAGCCGTGTGTTGACCCTTCAGGAATATTACAATCTATATGGTGACTCGTCTGATGAGGAACCCATGGTCAGCACCACACTACATCCCGGACCTTCATAGGAAACAACCAAGACTAAATTGACTCCACATAAAAACACGGTTGCTACCTCTTCTAGTCAGCTATCTAGTGAGAGGAAGTCGAGAATTGATTCCTCGAGATGTTCCCCGGAACCTCTCAAGGCGTGTCGCTCTCATCTCCCTACCATTGATTCAGGTTCTGGAAAACCGACTAAGAAAGTTTCCTTCAACACACCGGAGAAGGAATTTTCTGAGGAGTCCTCATCTGGTCCGGACAAGGTAATTTATATGAGTGAGCTCAGTTCGGTTGTTCTTAAGACGTATCTAAGCAAGCAGCCGTGTGTCGACCCTCGTTGGACGATCCCTACACCCTACTATTATTCATCTGAGGACGACTCCGACAGCGACACATATGTATATTATCCACCTCCTCGCATCCGTAAGAAGGTTCGTCACAAACATTCTTAATCCTTATATATTCTCACTCTTTCTTGTATATACTTTTCTCCCTCCCCAGTGATTCGAATCACTCACCCCGGCTCATCTCATTTCATTTTAAGACTATACTTAGGATAATCAGATCCTAAGTATAGGGGAGAGTGACCCGCATCCATTCATTATACATCCTCCAGATCACATCGGTCCTCATACTCACTCATGTCCTATATTAGGCTGATCAGAGCCTAAGTATAGGGGGGATCGATGCCCTCCTTGTATATACTCATCCATTTCCCCTCTTTTCCTCGTTCGTCCCATTTTTGATCTTCTTCTACACTTAGGCTGCCAGAGCCTAAGTATAGGGGGCGGAGCGACTTCTATACATTTTGTAATTTTAGCTCTCCTACGCTTAGCTCGAGTTATGTCTTTTTAGTCGCTTTTCATGCTCTGAGGACATAGCACACGCTAAGTATAGGGGGTGTGTATATATTACATATATACTTTACCCATAGCTTGTATTTACACGTATTTTTACGTATTTTTGTATATATATATATATATATATTATGCAATAATTACGGGGTGGGTAAAAATTGAAAGAAAAAATTTACTTGTATAATTTGGTACTATATGTATAATACTTGTATAAAAAGTTGTAAATAATACTCTTGTAAGATTTGTTGTAAAATAGATGTATACCAAAAAAACTTGTATACTATGTATATTATTACAAACTAAAAATTGTTGTAAAAATTATTGTATACCAGAAAATAAAACAAAAATGTTGAAAATAAAGGCTTCTCATTTACTTTTGCTTCCTTGCATTAAAAAAAGTCTTGCATTTCATCCATAGCATGTCACTTCACCTCATCTGCATATCTTGCATATGCAAGGTAAAAAGTAGTGGGTTCTGAACCAAGTTATGAGTAGATATTGAGGATGGGCTTGATTTGACCTTATTCCACCTAATTTCAGAGGAACCTTATAGGAGCTGGAGTTAAGATTTTTCAGGTCAAGTGACTTAATTCTTTGAGTCCGCAAGTCTATGTTCATATGTCATCTTGATTAGTCTAAGTAGAATATCTCGTGCACACGCATGATTCTTTTAGACAGTGATCTAACTTGTACAAGCACAATGCACGTAGCTCTTCATTGATAGGGTGGTGAGGAAGTAGAATCCTTTAGCTTGGAGTAGCACACGGGTGGAAACATCCGTCCTCCTCTAGGGAGGGTAGTGCATCTCAACCTAGTCTGGTGGTGTTGAAGTCTGAGGACAGGATGTTGTGGGTTGCAATAATGCTTCAAAAGAGGGATAGTCAACTGGCTTAAGAGGAAAAACTCCTGATGTACATGTTGCACCTTGTATATAGTTCCAAAAAAAGAAAAAATGCAAGAACTCCAAAAAAAACAGACAGGCCAAAAAAAATATTGCATGTCGGAGTATGTATATTAGTAAGAAGTCTGCAGCTGGATGACTTGGCTACACTGGTCATGCATCCCGGGATAGGTAGCTACACTGGCTACCGTCCATTCTTTTCTCCATCCCCTCCTCTTGAGCTGGTCGCACTTGAACTTAGAAGGGATTCAAGGGAATATCCCGCTCCTCGAGGAAAGAGTTACTAGACCGGGGAATTAGAGTTACCTTGTTAGAGGAGGATGCTTCTGAGCCATTTCTGATGTGGAGAGCTATTTTACACTTACACAGTACAAGTAAGAATCATAGTCATCAGAAATTTGCGTATGATGATTTGTTCTGACCTGACTGTTGAGGCATCTTGAATAGAAGACTTGTGGAACTTGAAGTATGTTAGGTCTTAAATTCAGATCCCAATAAGGTTCCGCCACACAATTAATCAAAAGGTTGAGTCAAGCTCCATTTTCAACTTTTGTTCATGACCTTGGTATGGAATCCAATCTCATTTCATGCTTGCATTTCTATTTAGTTGCTCGAGGACGAGCAAGGTTTAAGTATAGGGGGTTGATGAATCTACGATTCGTCACTCTAAAAGTTGAAAATAGAGCTTTGTTCCCGAGTAATTAGATGCATATTTCCACTTATATTGCATAATTAGCATTCATGCATGCATTGATAATATTTGCATTCTAGTATTCATATTGCATTAAATAAGAAGTCAATTTCACTTGTAAATATCCACATGTATAATAGATAAAATACTTTATTTGTATATATTTTATACTAACTCCAAGTACAATAAAATCAACTCCATAGTGTATATATTATTAACACTGATTAAAGAAAAATATCAAAAAAATATTAACTTGCAAAATTATCCAATAAAACCCCAAACCCAGTTGAAAACCTAAGGCCTTAAAATGCACATATCTCTCTCATACAGCCTCCGAATGAGGTCTACTCTCTTTTAAAGTAATATACATTCAAAGACCTTCTAAACAAGACCAATTTCATTAAAATCGGAGCTCGTATGCAAAACTTGGGTTTTGGGCCCCTTTTGTATATTGTACATATTGACCGTTTTACCCCTGTAGTTTATCATTTTATTTTCATCATTATTAAAAATTCAAAAAAAATAGATTAAGTTGTAAATATTCCTCTCATAATTTTCTAACTTTATTTTGATTTTTCTCTTTTTTAAAAATGACAAAAAAATTACAAAAGATAAAATGCGGTATTGTGTACCTATAAGGTACCGCCCAAAAATACATTTTTGTACAGATGATTTTCTTTGGTTTTCGACCCTTCATAAAAGTTGTAGATCTCATCGAGATGAGCAACTTTTGTGTTGACCACCTTTTGATTTAATCCTTTTTGTTATTTCTTTTTTATTTTTCTTTACATTTAATCTTTGAATTTTCTAGGAGCGACATGTGGCAGCTCCTGGAGCTGCCACATGTTACCCCAATTTTTTATTTTGGAATTATTTTTTATTATTTTCGTATTTTATTATTTTAATTATTATTATTTTGATTATTGATATTTTTAGCAGCCTACTTATTTTATTATTATATTATTATTATTTATCTCCCTTTTACTCCTTCCTTTCTTATTCCCCACTCCAAGCCATCATTTTCTCCACTCTCTCCATCACTCCATTCTCTCCAACTTCCCTCTCCTCTTCCTTTATAATCCCATCCCCTCCGCCATTGTTTATCATCCTCCGTTTTCGAGAGAAGTGAGGTCGAGCCCCTTCAACCTTCAGGTGACAGTTGCAGGAGAAAAGTCGAGCGACGACAACCTCAAGGCGAGATCCGTGGCTTCACCATTGTCGCGTCGCGAGATCCAATTAGACTCGCTCAGCTTTGAAGGACTCCGCTATCCTTCTCGAGGCTACGACGACGGAAGCCGCACGACGCGGCTCCACTTTCAGTGAACCACACAGGTAAGTATTCCCTCCTTTCCCTTGTCATTTTTTTATCTAACATTTTTTTCCTTGTGATTTCATCCGCAAATCATCACAATATCACAATCATCATCATCATATAAAACCACTCCATTATTCCACCACTATCACCAACACCACATTTTCATTCCATTTCTTTTTACACTTTTATTTTCTATTAAAAAAAATACAAAAAAATACAAAGCAAAAAAAAAGTTTCAGGTCTTGCCGAGCCCTTCACCGTGCGCCGCTGGGTGCCGCACTGTCCGCTGCCTGCCGCCTACGACGCCAGCCGCCCCTTGCTGTGGCTGCCCCCGCCTCATCCAGGCCACAGCCACCAGCCACGGCAGGAGAGCCTCCATCTCGCGCTCCTCCACCGCGCGGTGCCACAGCCGTCGTGCTCAGCCGCCACAGCCCCCTGAACGCCCTCGAACGCCGTCTGCGCCCCTCGACCCCCAACGGCCGGCCGTCGCCTTCAGCTGCACGCACGAGGCCGCAACCGCGCACCTGGCTGCGCACGCCCAGCCCAAAGTCCACCGTCGCATGCCCGTCCACGCACGGTTGGGCATCGTCCGCCTGCCACCTCACCACCCCGTGCGTGCGCCCAGGCACAGCCCCCATGGCACCGCCTCCAGCGCTCACCAGCCACCCGCACGCACCCTAGCATACGCGCAACCCTGACCGCTCCGCCCCCGCCACCGCCGCCGACCGCAGCGTGCCTCCCCTCCTCCAGCGGCAGCACCGCTAACTCGACCTCCTCCGTCGTGTGCGCCGTCCCGGTGAGCTCGCCCTCCGCCTCCAAGGGCCGTGTTACGCGCCCCTTCCCAGGCGCGTGTACGCACCGCGCCCCTCTTATCCCATGGCGGTGCAGCCGCAAGCCAGCCCGCACCACCGCCCAGGAGCGTGTGCGCGCCGCCGCCGAGCTTCACCGCGCGCATGCGCGCATCTCCAGGTGCGCCTTCCAACCCTCTCCCTCCACGCCCGCGACAACGCAGCGCGCGGTCGAGCTCCGCACCGCCGCCCCGCGCATCCGCTCGCAGCCACTCCGCGACCCCTCGTCGCGCGGCCAACCGCGGTCGACGCCGCCCGTGCACCTGCTCCACCGCAGCCGTCGTGCGGCCCTCAAGCTCGCTGCCCTCTGCGTGACCGCCGCTGCCAACTCCTCTAGCCCTAGCCTCTCCCATTTCGGTCGCATGTTGTGTCCCCTAGATAAGTGAAGTCTATTTTTATTTTATTTTACTTGTAAAATTTGCATTGTCATCCTCTTACATTTTTGAAATTGCAAACAGGTCGATGTGCACTTTTTCTTTATTAACTTTTATTTTATGTATTGCAAAGACACCCCTGAGTTCATGCATAAATTTGGACTGTCATTTTGCATCATTTATTTTAATGAAAAATAGCAAGTTGTAGACAAACTAATTCCTTATCTCTTGGATACTTATTTACATTTTTGTGAGCCTTTGACATTTTATTAAAAATCAGAGATTGAAAATCAGTGATATTTTGCTCATTTATGCTCTGAAATTTACACATAGTCATTTATTGCTCCAAAAGTTGTGAAAAATTGTGAATGATGTATTTTATTGTGCTTTAATTACAGTCCAAATTTCGTCCAATTAGAAGTTGTCTTGTGTATAAAATAAATTGTAGAGTGATTTCTGTAATTGATTTTTAATTAATTCCACGAATAATATTTTTGAGAAATCTCAAGTCTCCTAGATTCCTTATTGAAATATATATTTGAGATAAATAGCTCTCTGGATAATTTTATTTCGTGGATTTATTAGATATTTAAAATACCCACAGTCGTTATGTTTTCAATAAAATATTCATAAAAAATCAAAAGGTGTCAGGAAATTCCAAAAATATTAGTGTAGCTTCATTTCATCATGTTTATCTTTCAGTAAATTTTTCATAATTTTATATATCATTTGCACGAAAAATTGTATTGAAACCCCAAAAAAGTTTGCATTTTTCATCGTTGCATTTTAAATCCAAAAATTCCAAAAAAATACATTTGCATTCATCATTGGATTAGGTTCCTAGAAAAAATATGACTTGACTGATTTGATATGAATTTCAGATTAACATTAAATTTGTCTAAGTTATTGATTTTCTTAATAACCTTGTTCATCGCATCATTTCATTTGTCATTTTTATCGCATAAAAAATATAAAAAAGCTCACTTGGAAAATCGTAACCTAATCACTCTAACTTGATCCCGAGTTGTTCCTTTGCCTCCTTGAGTCGACCCTGGGGCTTGCCCAGGCTAAACAAACATAAAACCGCACGTTAATTCATTCATTGATTATTCGAGCCGTGCGGTTATTTTTGACCAACGTGGATCTATCCTACTACAATGCACTAGTCAATCAGACCACATTAGAGAGGGTAGGTCATCTGTGTCCGTCAGTGGTGATGAAGAGGTCCAACAAAGTGGTGATGGGGAGCCTCGATGGGCCAAATCCGACTAGATCTGGGTGGAAGATTGATGAATCTGACTTTGCATCACCTTTATTCTTTCATTTTGGCTAAAATCCTTGGTAAAATACATGTAAATAATCACTAATTCCAACTAATTATCATTCCAACCATAAATATTAATATTATATATTTAAAACTTAATTTATCTAAATAAAATAATAAAGATAAAATGAAAAATGAAAGAAAATAAGGCTATAAATATAAAATATAGACAGACTAATCTTAACCCCGAGACTAGGTCAATATTGACGTGGTCGACAAAATAAATAATTACGGGAAGATAAGGATCCTTACCTATAAAAATATCAAGAAAACCAAGACCAAAAATATAATTTATCCATTTTCCACATTATTAATATTTCACCTATTGTATTGATCACTAAGAAAATTCCAAACCGAAACACTCCTTTTACAAAAGTTATTCATAAAAATATATTATTTTATAAATATATGATAAAAATAATTCATCACAAAAATGAAATAACACAATGAACCAAAAAAGCCACAAAAAGTCAACTTCTGAGGTTCATAAATATTTATAGAAAACTCCAAATGAACTAAACTCATTTTTAAACTCTGTTTTATACTTAATACTACTTATTAAAAATATCAAAAAGATATTCGAATAAAATCAGTGAGTTTTGGCATTTGAGCCCCGTTGCATATATGTATTATATGTAAAAACTTCCCAGATTTTTAATTAATTAACCATAAACCTAATTAGCTTAATTTTCAAAAAATCTTCTAAATATATTTATATATAACTAAGTTAAAATACCAATAAAAACCGAAGCTACGAAGCCGCTATCTAAGTTTTTCAGACCTCATAAATCTGTCGTATAAATTTTGAATTGGGCAAACTCCGTCTTAAAAACTCATATTATTTAATTATATACAAAATGACACTGATTTCGCTAAAATCAGAGTTAATATGAAAAATATGGGTTTCGGGAGCGTATTGGTATATTGTACAATGTACCATAACTTATATTATTATTTAAAATATTAATACTCTATTCTTAAATTAAAATAATTAATTAATTTATTGATTGATATATTTAATTATTATTTATTTATTTAGTTAATTATTTAATTATTTAATTATATACTTAATTAAGTAATTTATTTATTTATTTATTTAAGTACGTGATTATCTAATTATTTATCTCTTAATTATTACGTAATTATTCATTAAGTTATTTAATTAACTCATTAATTACTAATTACATAATTAAATATCTAATTATTTATTTTAATATAACCATTAAATCATTTAATTTATTTAATTAATTAATTTTTATCTTTTATCTCTCCTCCCTTTCCTCTCTTCCACCCTGCTCTTTCTTCTCCCCCGTTACTCATTTCTTCTCACGTAAGTTGCCGCCTGCCATCCATCCTCTTCTCCTTCGTTGGCTGCCACCAACCGCTTCAACGGTCGGTCGTAGGCCGACCGTTTGCGCAACCAACTCCGATCACCGGATCAACCCCGATGACCACATCCCTCCTCTATCAATAGCCGTCCATCCTCCTCGCCATGACCATCCGCCATTTCTATCACCCATCCGTGAGCTCCGAGAGAGGGATTTGAGGGTGGTGACAGTGCCCCCTATCTCCGACGTCAAGCCGAGGTTCGAGCGAAGATCGATGTGATCGCACCAGCGTCTCAGCCCTGAGCTCCGTCGTGCGCATCAGCCTCAGCAGAGCGCTGCCTTGTCGAGGCAACAACCCCAGAGACTCGAAACTCCGTTCCCAGGTGATCAATCCATCCATTCCGCTTCCAAGTTAGTTTTCCCATTTCCCCTCCGCTCTTCTCCTCTCAATCCCTCTCGATCACTTGTCTTCTTTGTCATTCCTCTGCAACCAGTTCTACCGATCATCGGTTATCACATTCACCTCCTGAACCCCCTCGAGTTCTCGTTCTATCTACCGGATCCGATCACCCTCTGATCATGCACGGTAATCGGAGGTTTGGAGCTTGATCCTCCACTTCCGATAAGCTCGGTCATACACTCTCGTCTAACAGTTATTATCCGCATTTTGGACAGAGATTCCGTGCTCGAGTTGATTCGAGATTTACAGATCCTCTGGAAATCATCGGAGATCACCCACTATGGCTTCACTTCCACCGTGCATCTAACCCGTTCAATCGACTTTCCTGGAGCCTCATCTGGACGCGCTTGAGAGGAACTCGACATCAAGTAGCAACTGGAATCGAGTGAAGCATTCAATCGTGTGAATAACCTACACATGGGCGGTGGGAAGGGGGGCGGGTAGGGGCCATGCCCCCCCCTCCCAAATTAGAAATGGTATTAAATGTTGTTATCCCAATACTTTAAATAGGCATTACTTCTTCAATCCATGATTGTAGGATGTGAGTAATGCAGTGGCCCCTCTTGTTGTTTAATTGAATTCCATTTTAGGTTTTGATTTTCTTTTGACATTGGAAGTTGTAACTTATACCTATTTTCATGAATCATAAAATGGATGTCCTACTATTGAAGTTGCAAAATCCATGCACGATAGTCTTTAGAAGCCGAATCGCATTGTTATATTTGGGAATTTGCAGCAACAACGATTATGGCAACTAGAAATATCAATCTCGCTGGTGACAATCCCTCCATCTATAAACCTTGAGAATCATATATTTTCACCAATACGAGAATCTTACAATACTCTTCAAGAATTCGAGTTGTCCCAATTGCAAAGTTCCGTATCCGTGTAACACAAAACAATATGATTAACATATTCCTTGCATTAAAGTCTCCTAATTTTGTAAATTCCTAATGTGTTGACACTAGGATTTGTTGTGGTATATAATTTGATTTATATTGAACTGATAATGGTTATTTTGAGATTAGAATTTATAAATTTGTATGATTTGCCATTATGGTTACATGCACATCTTTATTATAATTAAGAAGTAGAAGATTTGACTTATAAATCACGAAACAAATACATATCAAACAAATACATAATAGTCCCAATAATAAAAGAGTTTAATGGGGAGGCATCGTTTTCGGTGTTTTTTTTATTTTTTTTGAAAAATATCGCCATGTATATTCATCCCTATATCCCTCCTATATGCCATTCGAATTTCGTCAGAAACAGAGACTCCTACGGCCTCTATCCAGACAGTCATTTTTTAACGGTAACATGATTTATTAAATCGACACCATTTTGATGGAGGCCGTAACAGTCTCTGTTTCTGACGAAATTCGAATGGCATATAGAACGGATATATGGATGAATATACATGGCGATATTTTTCAAAAAAAAACAAAAAAACGCCGAAAACGACGCGGGACAGCCCCATCAAACTCATAATAAAATGTGTAGCCACATATTTTGGATCCATCTTTATATTATATATTGTAAATACATAATACATATACATATATCTCATTGAAGTATTATATTTTATTTTAAATTAACAGAGGACGAAGAGACGGATTGTGATTCAACTTTTTATTTTATTTATGGATGTAGATTTGATGGTGTTCTCATTTATTGAAGATATGGTTATACATATAGTTATATTTGCTT
This sequence comes from Ottelia alismoides, assembly GCA_037367405.1. NCBI lineage: Eukaryota > Viridiplantae > Streptophyta > Magnoliopsida > Alismatales > Hydrocharitaceae > Ottelia > Ottelia alismoides. The sequence goes on from JAZKJV010010631.1 coordinate 105,825, forward strand.
GTAGATAAGAAATGTAGATATCATAATTCGTATATTTTCAATTAGTTCGATATTTAGATTATATATTATTTAGGAGTTTACATCGCATTGTACTTATTTAGGTTTAATTATGACCAAAAGAACAATAGACTCATTTATCAAGAAATTAAGAGGACAATTGTGATGGAAGTTATTGATGATTATGTATTGAAAAATCGTCGGTCATAATCCAATTTGTTTGCCTATATAAGACTCTATCCCTCATTTTTAAATAATCTAAATCAATAATAATAATTATCAAAATATATAATTTGATGAATTATATACCGGCCCTTCCTATAAGAAATTCCTGGCTCCGCCCTAGAGAAAAACATCGACCATTTGAGGCGTGCGTACTCGCTACGATTGAGGACCATCTTGAAGCATCACCTTCAGGAAACCATGCAGCGCTGTCGTCAACGTGATCCCGGTGCTCGAGACCCCCTTCCACCTCGAAGATTCTCGTTACCGATTCCGCCGAGTAGCCGCCGCTCAACATTCATTTGGGGTAGTAACAAGAGTCGTAGGATCGTCCGTTAATCTAACGGTGCATAATGTGACACGCGTTTACAGCAGAGTATCTCCACCGCTCTGCCGCTTAAGCCTCGCACGTGCAACGCGCCGGATTCTTTTAGGGGTGAAATTGCCAGTCAACTATCAGATTCTACCTTTTAACAACTAGATTCAGGCTGGTGGGAAGCACGTGGGTTTCACGTGCTTACTGGAGCTTTTGTACTATACCCCCGAACTTCTTGATATCCCAAATAGGTCCCTGGAGGCTAAGCAGATATCCCGTGACGAAGCACGCGTAGACTTGGAATTTTTGTGCAAAAGCCCCTCAACTTTTATTTTACACTCACGCTCTTATGTTCCCATATTATTACATCCCAGCCCCTATAACTCCATATGATCACTACACATATTCCTATACCTAGAAATAAAATACAAAATATAAAAAACTATAATAAAAATATGTATAAATACCCTATACTACATTATATTAAATAAAAAATCAGTTTTGAAAATTAAAAAGATTTTCCATTAATAATAAATCCTTTAAAACATAAAAAATATAACAAACTCTAAATAAAACATACAAAAAATCTAAAAATACTTTTATAAATCTTATAAAAATTAGTTATAGTGTATGTTACCCTATTTTACACATAAAACAAAAAACAAAATAAAAATAAATATTAAATTCAATAAAAATAAAATAAAATACATGAAAACTTAAAAAATCATAACTAATTCGATCACATAAAAACAAACAACCTATCATTTTAAATATAATTTCAACTACTTTTCAATAAAAATAAAAATATTTTGATATTATTTTCTACCTTAGAAATCCAAAATAAAATCGTGTTTTCAATAAAATCCAATTTTCATATTAAAATAAACCAAAATCTATAAAAAAAGTATTAAAAACTTTTTAAAATTCATAAAAAAACCTAAAATAATAATTAAAACATGAAAATAATAATATAAAAATCAAATAAAAATTACAAAATATTTCCTAAAATAATAAAAAAATCACAAAAGTCTTAAAATTCACAAAAACAATATAGAATTTCAATAAAAATAAAGAAAAAATCTTTAAAAATAAATAAAAAGTAAGAAACCCTTAAAGCTTAGTATTTCTTTAGTTTAATAAATAAAAAATAAGAAACCCTTCAACCAGGGAGCAGAGGTGGCTGGAGCGCCGCATTGGGTGCACCTTCCTCCTCCTTCTAACGCGTCAGCACCTCAGGGGATCTCCCTTTGTCACAGGGATGTACACTTGGTCGAGGGTGGCGGGTTTTAAGACAAGAAAAGGGACCAAACGAAGATTAGAGAAAGGTGTTTTATTTATATACAAGATGGTCGACCCTTATTGATCCATGTTTAGTGATCGATTAGGGCTATGTACAACGGATACAGAGTTTAGGCGAGAAACACGGATGATCGGGGATCGGAGAGATGGAACAGATCGATGGTGAGGGGACAAGGTGTAGGCAGGAAAAATGGAGGGAAAATGGGGAAGAGAAATATCTAACAGAGCAGAGACGTCAAAGGAGGCAGATAACTAGCAGTCAAGAGAAGCCATCCTCCATTTGGTCCACATAGACCACTAGACAATAAAATAGGGAAGAAAATAATAAATAATAAGAAATAAAATAATAAAAATATTAAATAAATAAAAGTTATAAAATAAATTTTTTGTTATTTTTCTATATTATTTAATTTTGATTTTTATTTATTTTTATAGATTAATTCATTAGAGGCTATTATTAACAAGTATATTTATTGGTATATTTACTAATATATCGTATATTTTTATTTTATTTTGTGTTTTAAATTTTATTATTTTATATACTTACTTTATATATTTATAACTTATTTAAATATACATAATATATTTAAATTTTATTTTTCTGATATTATTGGTATACTTAAATAAATAGATGTATTTATTATATAGGTACATGTATAGTGTATTCATCTATGTATTTTGATGTATTATTTATTTATTTTAGTTTTTTTATTTACACGTTTTAGTATGTATAATTTATCTATACATAATACCATACTTATTTATTTTACCTTCTTATTGATGAACTTACAAAATTATAAATATAAAATAATAAAGATTATAAATAATAAATAAAATGAATATTTTATTCATGTATATTGTACAACAGGGGTCTAAAACCTAAGTTTTGCATCTTAACTCCAAATTAAACGATCCCACCTTTTAAATAGCATATTAAAAGTTATATACGATTAAAAGTGATTTTGATGCATTTTGAGTTTTCATTGCGGAGATATGGGTCTGAGAAGTTTGGGTTTTGGCTTTTATTCTGAGTAAAAAAGCAGACTGTATATTATTTTTATGTGAAATCATTTTGTATTTTTCTATGTATTTTTATCTACAACTTTTATTTACAAAGTTTCTCAGTTTTAGGTATAAATAATAAAGAACGAAATAGGTCCCAAACAATTAATTATTGATGAACAAATAAATGTGATTTTTATTGATATATTGGCCCTTATCTACCCCTAATTTATTTCTCATCGACCTAATCAATTCTTGACTTGGTCTTGGGGTTTAGATTCATAAAAGACCTTTGGCATTTTATTTTTTTTCTTTTATTTTTTTTATTATATAATTTTAGCATTAAAACTATATTTTATATACAATAAATATAATAAATAATGAATTTTAATATGTTAAAAATAATGCCATGTGCATGTATTTAGTTAGGATTTTTAAGGTCAAAATAATAGAATAAAGGTGACGAAATGGAGATTCATCACCCTACTAACTTAATTATTTTTATTTGCATTTATTTATTTTCCATAAGTACTTTCTATGCTCCAAAAATTATGAAAAAAAATAGAATTATGTGCATGATATTGGCTTGTTCATGCTATATATTTTATTTTGCATTATTCATGCATTTACTATTTATAAAAAAGAACAACAGTACGTTTAATCCCTGCTTGACTTGAAAAATACAAAAAAAATAAAACCATGAGTAAAAAATCCAAAAAATTACCTGGTATTTATTACCATATTTTATTACTCTATACCAAAAATCACAAAAATATCAAAAGAAACTTCAAAAATTAGCAAACCCTTGCTAACCCTAAAAAAACTGCAAAATATTTTCAAAAACCTCCGAAAATTAGTTTTTATCCTATATTTGTATTTATACATATTACTACATATAAAAATTAATTTTGAGAGATTTTGACCCTATTTAGTATTTTTAAATCTCAAAACAATTCAGCCTATTTATTAAGTCCCAGATTTTGTATGTTTTGGACTTTAAAAATACCTAAAAATTAGAAGACAAATATACAAAAAGCATAAAACATAAGAAAATATAAGAAACACAAAAATATTTTACTTTGTAAATTTTGTCTATTTATAGATATATTTATAATTATAATATCCTATGTTGTATAATATACCTATATATTTATATATATAAATATTATTAATTATTATAAAACCTTTAACTATATTTTAAAATCCTTAAAAAATAAAAAATGTATGTACCTTTTGGTATTTTATGACTTTTGTATTTCTTATATATATTATCATATATTACCTACATTATGCATATTATATTATATATACATTATTATATATAGTTATATATACACCTCTCTTATATACGTAAAAGAAATTAGAAAATTACAAAAAGAATACAAAATTATGAAATTAAAAATTTAAACTTAAGTAAAATAAAAATAAAAAACCCACAAAATTTTAATTATATGAGATTAAATAGTATGCAAATATACATTATTATTTATTCACTCTTTATTTATACATAATACCGACGTGTTCCCTGAGTTCGACACCCTACATATTTGTCCACTATACGCGTTCATTGTAGGGCTATAATAAATTTTGATCCACATTATATGCTTTGATTGCTTTATTTATTTATTGTATGGGTTGATTATTGTCTAAGTCAGTCGGCTCTCGAGACTGGTCATTTCAACGACCGAGGTCCGCCTTGTATGACCTCATGACCGCCTCCTCGATGCCCTTTGATTTGACAACAACACATTCCAATATCTACAACACAATTTACAAACTCATAATTAATCAACTATGGTATGACCAATTATTTGGTCCAAACTGTGAAATTTTGCTTGCTTTTCTCGTTATAGATGAAGAGGTAATATACTCATATCCCTTTTAATCTGTTTCTGCAAACTTAATCATCTCGAATATATTCAACAAATCAAAATATATTTTTGTGCAATTATAGAAATCAGATATGCAAGGATCGGTCTTTGAATAAAAATCTAGACAAATGAAAAAGTTGGCAACATATATCTATTTTCCGATGTGGACACTGAGGGAACACGAAAGACATACGAAACCTTCAAATACTGTGATCATTAGGGATGCCAACAGGCCGAGTTTGGGGACAGGTATTAATATTCTCAAACCCATGCTCATTTATAAAATCATTATTCATATCTGCCCATTTATTAAATGGATAATTTCTAGTATGTACCTATGTGCCCGATAGATACCCTTGTACCCAATAGGTGTCCATATGTATAAAATAATAAAAAATTTAAGCTATTAATAAAGGTATATAAGACTTTCATACAAAGATTAAACAGAGGAAGATTATGCAATATGGTGGTAATGTGTAGGGAATGTTAAGGTTTATATATATTAGGTGTTCAACGCTTTCAGGTTGATAATTTTTATTTATTGAAGATACAAAAAGGTATTTGAATATGAATAAATAAATAGAGAGGAGAAATTTGAGTTGGATTTTTATACATATAGCTCGATACCTATTAGATAAGAAGTGAATTTGATATGTTTGACTAAAACGCAATACACATATCTATATTTATATTTATTATTTGTTCATGTTTGGGCGGGTTTGAGTTTGGGTACCTACAAGGCAATCCCGAAATCATACCCATATCCACATGGATATTAAATTCAAGATCCAAACCTATCATAAAGTAAGTGGGGACGGGTTTCGAGTCCTTAAATGGGATGAGTTTAAGTCGGGTACCCAATGGATATACCCAGATTGACATCTTAGTTACCATATGAATATGAAAAGCAACTCCGGGGTCCACGTTTTGGATGATGACACTTCATTTACGAATATGAAGGATAATTTGATTACAATAAAAAACATGCCTTCATTTGTGTTGTGTGGATCTCTCTAAAAGGTATTTCCACTTTGTATCTCGGCGTGTTTACTTAAAATTAATTACATTATCCGTCGTTTACTTGATGATCACTTACGTATCCACATATGTATTGAGCATTATTGTCAAAGCACGATAATTAACAACCATAATTACATAGGAATTCATTCGTAGAAAGAAAAACGAATGTCATCCTCATTGATGAGAATAAAGTGTTGCATTCCATGTTTTGAAAAGCGTAAACTCTTACATGCGTTTACATTTCTCGTTCATATAGCGAATCATTGATCATTAATGAACATTGCAATACGTGGCACTGTAGAATCAAATTTGTCAATGAACCGCAACAAGTTGTAATCAATAATGATGTTCTATTAGCATATTGCTTATTTGTTTCAACATACCAAGGCACCATTCAGCTAAATGCATTCAGTCTGCTACATCTAAAATAATTTCTTGTAATCTCATGATCTTATACCATATCTATAACAATTTTCTCGGCTCTCCAAGTAAAGCCTCTACCGAATCAACAAAAAAAACATGTCTCATTTCCTGATCTCAACTCTTACTGTAGATACATTTTATCTCCAACTACGTGTGATATCATATATTCAACAAATATTTCCTTCCTTTCTTGTGCAATTTATTGTATGTTTGCTACATATCCCTCCTCCCCCTCTCCCCCACACACACAAAAGAGAACTCCCGCAACTCCTTCAAACATGACCGTCACATTTTAAAGTACTCCAAACTTCATTCCCATGTATTGTGAAAGCATGCAAAACTTCCCCATCCCTGATACCCCATTTTTCCTTCCATTGATACTTCATTTATTCAACAACTTTATTTGTACACCCTATTGCCTAGGGACGCAAACGGATGCGGTTATATTCGTAGTTGTATTCATTTTTAAGAGGATATTTTTCTTGTTTTTTTAAAACAGGAAAATACAAATACAAATGCAAATATTCTAAATGAATTTTTCACGGATACGAGTCCGAATATGAATCTTGAGTTTAAGGAATATGAATACGAAAATGAAAAAAATGAATTCGGTTACGAATACGAATATTTGTATTATATATTTAATATTTTAAAAGAAAATTAGGGTTTATTTCTCCCTAAATCCCCCTACCCTCTTTATCCCCCACCACCCTCGCCTCCCTTACCTCCACCTCCCCCATGTCGCCCTCGACCTCCGCCTCCCCCTGCCGCCCTCCGCCATCACCCAACCTCCCACTGCCACCCTCCCCCTCCTCCTACCCCTTTGCCTCCCCCACCACCCATCGCCTCCTCCGTCACCTCCCCCGTCGCCCCCGCCCAACCTCCCTCCAACGTCGCTCGATCTCCTTGTTGATGTTCTCGAGAATCTTGTTTAGGAGCTCCATCATAAATCAAGGTTAGCTTTTTCAAGATATTTAATTGTTTCTTTCAAAAAAAATATTGCGATGTTTGTTATTATATTGTCGTATCTGAATTTCCGATTCAAGTCAAAAGATGGAAGTTATTTGAAAGTGATCACCAAATAATCATATACATTTTATTTATAACTTTTTATGGAAATATTCATTTGGATATTCATATCTAGTCATAAAAGATTCCTATTCATAAAATAATATGAATATAGTTATGGTATGACATGAATTCGCATTCGTATTCGTTCGTTTCCATCCCTATTACTGTTGCCTCATACTGTGTTACTATGTTATAGTGTAATACCACGACTTATACGACCAACGCATCTGTCACAAAAATCCTCACAAACAACAAGATATTGTATGTGTTGCTAACAAGATCAATAGCGTGATCATTAAACAATAATTTTCATTATTTATAAAAATCGATGTGTACGGATTAAGAAGGTTATAATCAAGTATATTCAATTCATATAATAATTAAAAGATGCACACAAGAATCAATAAAATCAATTAAACAATATATAAATCATTTTATGGTGAGATCCAGGAAAGGCAAAGAAATAAGTAAATTGCGGCAAACAAAACAATGAGTAGATTAGATAAGAGATCACTGAAGCGTCAATGAAATGAAATGTCCTTAGAGAAGATATCGCCCCCACAATACTTATGTGATGGGTACTGCGATTTGCTCTCAGGATACGATGGCACACGATCTTCACCCGTACACACCAATGAGATTGTTTCGAGATTACCTCAGAGAACTTGTAGCCGAGAGAAATGAGAAGAATACTGTTGCGGTCGAGAAGAAGAGAGCAACAATGACGGAAAGTTTTCTTGCGAGTAAAGAAAACATCGTGCAAGGGAGGGTATAAAAAGAACTACGGTGTGACTTTCCATCTTCTGAAAATGCATCCAATAGGCGCCTCTTCGAATTTCGAAAACGCCCCCTTCGTTTAAGAGCCATTGGAGTCGAGTTGAATTCCCTTAAAGCGGTCAAATCACAATTAATCTATGGAATCTATTTATGTGACTCGCTAATGAAATCCGTAACAAACGTATCGATATCCGAGATCCGAATTGACTCCCCCGATCCGGAGCCGGAGCCAGTGATGGAGCCAAAGATAGAGCGGAGCGCACACGTGCATGGTCCTCCATTCCTCCTCTCTACTATTGCTACAAGAACTTGGGGTGTGAACTCATATATAATCCCCCTAAACATTTAGAAACACTAGATGTGGTAATAAACTTCCACACAAACTACTCTTTATTTCAAATCTGAGAATTCCTAACCTTCCATGGCCATTTGATTTTCCAATTGAAATCAAATTAAAAACCAATGTAATCGCATAGGTTTACCAAATTAAACCCAATTACATTAACTTTAAATACAACAATCCTCCATGAATTCATCAATTTGAAAAGGAGATTCAAAGAGAGTTAAAATATATCTTTCGGCTGCTACACTTTGCTTTCAATAAAGGTAACTTCTGGTTTGAAGTGAACGAAGTGATTTACTTCTTGAACTTCAGACTTTGGTGTTAAAGCATAAGGTAGAAACAACAAAGTATTGTCATCGGTACAATCTTCAGGGTTTGTGCTATTAAAGGTCATGCACCCTTATCCTGTTTCATGGATGTGTTCAGGAAAAACCTCTTCTTTTAACTGCGCCCCCACTCCAATAACACTCATATAGGTGGCGTTCTCCAAAGATGCTAATATCCTACTTACATGTTTGAACCCATTCAGAGCTTGTGCTCTTCCTAAACTTGCAACTTAAATGGCACTCAGGCTTCCAGGAGTAAGACACTCATGCGTAAGTATAAAATAAGAGTGTCAACTAGTGCTTCAGACAACCCATTATTATCACATTGAACCTACTTTGTGGAATCTCCACTCATATAGGTTGGGTTGCTACTGTAAAAGAACTCCTAATGGCTCCCACTCCCATCCAAAACCTAGACTTTAGGACTAAAGATCTATCAAGTCCCTTAGTCAATGGATCTGCTATGTTATCTTTGGATCCAACAAAATCCACAGCTAATACTCCTTGAGTCGAGACATCAAATCTCTTAACATCTTAAGTCTGATTTGTATGTGTCTCCTTATTTTCTGATTGAACTTTGAACTCTTGATCTTGGCAATTGTGGTCATGTTATCACAATGTACCAAAATCGTAGAAACTGGCTGACCTACCATGAGAATTTCATAAATAAGTTCCCTTAACCATTCAGCCACGATTCCAATGGTGTCCTAAGTACACAACTCAGCCTCAAAGGTAGACCAAGCTAGAATGGTCTGCTTTACAGATCTTTAGGAGACTGCATCGCCTCCAAGGGTAAATGCATACCTCGTAACATCATTACTCACAAATTCCTATATTTTTCCTATCTGTATCGCATCATTATATCCTTATAGTACATATGGATGTCTATTAAAATACAAACTAACAGAAATAGTTTCCTTCAAGTGCTTTAGTACTCGATCCGGAACCTCCTAGTGAGTACGGTCAGGACAACTAGTGTATCTACTCAGCTTTGTAGTCGAGAATGAAATATCATGTCTCGTGCAATTCGCAAAATACATTAATTTTCTTATTACTTGTGAGTACCTTAGTCGAGCTACGGTACTCCACTTTTGTTCTTAAATAAAGTTTTGGATGAATCAAAATGAGTGCTTACAGCTTTACTGTCTTGATATCCAAATTTCTAAAGTACCTTCTTAATGTAATGAGATTGAGAAACTACAATTCCATCAACTGACCTTATCAGTTTGAGACCCAAGATCAGATCAGCAACACTCATATCTTTAATCTCAAACTTTATACTTAAAAATGCCTCGTTAAAAATCCTCATATGTGATTCAAACAACAGTATGTCATCAACATACAAGTATAAGACAATACACTCATCACCTTTTACCTTATAATAGACACACTTATTGGAGAACCTTAAAGCCGTAAGTGGTTTCGTCAATTTTTCCATGCCATTGCTTTGGTACTTGTTTCAATCCGTAAATGGATTTAACAAGCTTGCAAACCTTTCCATCATTCCCAAGTGTCATAGGCCCATCAGGTTGATCTATATAGATCTCATCCTCAAGATCGTCATGCAAGAAGGTGGTCTTCACATCCATCTGGTGGATAGAGATATCATATACAGATGCCAATGCTATGAGCATCCAGATTGTGGTCATCCTAGGCACAGGGGAATATGTATCAAAATAATCGATACCTTTCTTTTGCAAAAAGCCCTTAGCAACTAATCTGGTTTTTATACTTTTTAATAGATCCGTCAGACCTAAGCTTTCTCTTAAATACACATTTGCATCCAATGGTATAGCACCTATTGGGTAAATCGACCGGTTCCAAGTTACATTAGCCATAATGGAAGCCATCTCATATTTGACGGCTTCTTTCCATTGTTTTGCTTCAGATGAAGCCGTGGCTTCTTTGTAACTTGATGGATCACTCTCGAGCTAGTAGATAACACTGTTACTATCCAGATCCTTGGCTATCTGAGGTCGTTTACTCCTCTTTAGCTCAATTCTTCTGAAAGGTGATTGGGTTCAGGTTGAGTCAACCCCCACATTCGTTATCCTTTCCACTTGATATGAAATAGATCCTGATGTGGATGCACTCTCAATAGCCGAATTATGAGGAATCCCGATCTTCATAGGGAAGACGTCCTCAAAGAATATCATCATTGAGTTCGACAATAGTTCTGACATGTATGCATGGTATCTCGGACCAAATTACCAAGAACCTATATGCATAGCTAATTTTCAAGTAATCTAAGAAGACCGCATCAATGGTTTTAGGACCTAGCTTCTTTCTCTTGTGTTCAGGGACTAGTACCTGAGTGAGACAACCACACACTTTGAGATTCTTAAGTTCGGTTTCCTATTTCTTCAAAATTCAAAAGGAACATTTTTCTATATGTCTTGGAGGGGCCCTATTCAAAATGTGGCAAGCCGTATTCATAGTCTCTCCTGACATATAGATTGGAAGTTCATAATCTTGTAGGAAAGCATTGATCATACCAGTCAAGGTTCTATTTTTTATTCTGTTATCCCATTTGATTGTAGTGAATATGGAGCAGTAACTTCATTAAGTATGCCAAAAATCTTGCATTGTTCATCAAACGAGTTAGAAGTATATTCACCCCCTTTATCTGACCTAAGGCGTTTAAGCACTTTTCCCGTTTGTGTCTTAGCATCATTCTTAAATATAAGAAATTTCTCCAAGCCTTTGTATGTAGTTTTCATTAGATACACATAGCAGTATCTACTACCATCATCTATAAAGTTGATTATTTCTTATTGTCTCTGGTCAACACATCATTAAACTCACAGATATCTGTGTGCACTAGATCCAAAATCTCGCTATCTCTGGAAACATATAGAAAAGACTTCCTAGATGTTTTTGCTTGCATACAAAACTGACATTTTGGGGTTTTTATCAATAGTGTATTTAGGGGTCAACTCTAACTTCATCATTCTTTTAATTGAATTTAAGTTTACATGTCCCAATCTACCATGCCGAAGATCACAAGATTCTAAATTATTAATAACATCAGACGTAGAATTAAAACATTCATAATTTAGAACATTCACTGAATTAGAGTTTACTGAATCACATCTAATTCTAAACACCAAATCAAAATATGCCAAATAGACTTTCCATAAAAATTGTCATCTCAGAATGACAACTTTATTACATTTAAAGTTCAATTCAAAACCATTTCCAATTAAAATAGATTCAGATGAAACATTCTTCTTCACGTCAGGGACATGCAACACCGTGTACAAAGTTCAGACACGTCCAGAGGAGAACCTTAAGTTGACGTGTCTTGACCTCAACACCTTGGTCACAGAATTATTCCCCATATTCAGAGTCTCGCCACTACATGTCTGATAAGAAGAAAATAAAGTTCTATCAGAACAGGTATGTACATTAGCTCTCGTATCCACTAGCTACTCATTTGGATCATGGATATGTATAGTTCAGGTTTTATAGAGGCATACCTCTCACTAGCCTCGAGTCCAGCAGTGATCATATTCACGTGTGGACCCCCATTTGCAACTTTAGGTTGAGCCTTTAAGGATGGACAATCCTTCTTCCAATGGCCAGCCTGATTACAGTGCCAATATAGTTTATTCTTTACCTTTTTCTAGATCTTGCCCATTGATTTCATTTTATTATGATTACTATCCTTTCCCTTCATATTCTTGCCCTTTGAGATCGTGAAATTATCCTTAACCTGAATATCAGCATAACGACATGCTTTTCTTTCATGTGTTCCTCCGTTATGGCAATTACCATCATTAAGTCATACATAAAAATTTTCCCTTCCCGTGTTTCAAGGTCATACTAAAGTTTTTCCAAGACTTGGAGAATTTTCTATAATGCACATGACCTGGAAATTTTCTGGAAGTTTCATCTCGGCATCTTCTAAATCATGGAGCAAGAGTAAAAAGTCGTTTGCCTGTTCAGACACTGATTTTCCTTCGGTCATGGAAAACTTTAAGAACTTAGTAACAGGGTATTTATCAATATCGAGATCTTCGGTATTATACTTCCGATCTAGTTCGTCTCATAGCTCGTTCGTAGTCTACGTGAACGAACATTATACATCAAACAACATGTTGGACAGGGTCAATAAGATGCAATCATGACATACACCGCGTTCCTTCCATGCAAATTGTGCCTTATGGCTATCATGTGAGGGCATTCAGTTTCAAGCATCGGGATTAACCATATAGTGATTAACCAGATTTTTATGCGTTGTTGCCAACGCTTGAAATTCCGACCATTAAATTTTTCAGGCACACCATCATATCAACCTTCGATTTAAACATGGTTTTCTGACATGAATTTAATTATGTTCCCAATATCTTGTTGAGATTAGTTTTAACAATATCAATAACGTTATCATTAAACAACGATTTTCATGATTTATACGAATCAATGCATCACATATTAAGAAAGTCATAATGAAGCATATTCGATTCATATAATAATTACAAGTTGCATGCATGAACCAATAAAACCAGTTACAACATATAAACCATTTTAGCACGAGATCCATAAAAGATAAAGAAATAAATAAATTACGGCAAATAAAAATTGAATAAATTAGATAAGAGATCCCTGAAGTGTCCATGAAACGAATTGTCCTTGAAGAAGATATCGCCACCACAATACCATAGCGATGGGTATTGGAGATTTGCTTCCATGATATGACGACACACGATCTTCGCCCACACACACCAATGAGATCGTCCTCGAAAGTACTTCAGAGAACTTGCAGCCGGGAGAAGGGAGAAGAACATTGTTGCGGTCGAGAAGAAGAGAGCAATGATGATGGAAAGTTTTCTTGCGAGTAAAGAAAATGACGTGCAGGGGGGTATACAAAGACCTAGGATGCGACTTTACGTCTTCCGAAAATGCCCCCAATATCCCCTTCGTATAAGAGCCATTGGAGTCAAGTCGAAATCCCTTGAAGCGGTCGAATCACAATTAATTGGTGGAATTTATTTATCTAACTCGCTAATGAAACTCCTATCAAAACTATCAAAATTCGAGATCCGAATTGACTCTCCTGAATCAGAGCCGATGCCGGAGCGGAGCGTATGCACGCGGTCCTACATTCCTCCTCTCTACATTTTACTAGATCTCGGAATGTGGACTTTTATATAAACCTACGAGTGAAAGGGAAAATGTAAAGACTACCGGAACCATCAGGATTATGATCGAAAACCTCTCGTTTGACCTCATAAGGTCGGAAAGGACGCAAAAACTCCTTGGATTATAGGGCAGATAAACTCAGTAGCTCTCTTCCCAACAATCTAACACTGCTACTAGGCACTCTCCTAAGGAGCTTAATGGGATGGCGCCTTATTATGCCCCCGATGACACAATCACCATCCAACTCCTCCCCATTCACTTCGATTGAGTGAATCATGTTGTGCCTTAGGTTGTCGTTGGCCACCACATGAAATAATCTAGTGTTTGCATCCCTTTATTATGCCATTTCTGCCTCGAGCGCTGCCGCCACTCCATTTCTTGCTTCTTGCTACTCCTTGTTTTAAATTTGGGAATTCTCAACTTTTCCTCCATAGTCATTTGGTTTCCCAATTTAAATCAAATTAAAAACCAATGTAATTGCATAGGTTTACCAAATTAAAATCTAATTATATTAACTTTAAATACAACAACATGAGTGTTCTACTTTATGCTTCATCACATATACGTTAGATGAAAATGACAACTACTTAAATTAGTGATGAATCTCTTATTCAACATGTTAAAATTGGTTTATTAAAATTTGTTCCACAAAATTCATATACATCTAATCATCGATATATCATCATTAACATTCATACATGTGTAAATAGTATTCGCATTTCATCATACATAATTGCATAAAATAAGGAACCAAAGATTCAAGTGTAAATTGACCTAAAAAGTAGCTAACTTTTCCGATTTGTAATTAATTCATCCTAACACTGATTGACCTAAAACCACTTCAATTGCATAGATATTACTAACAAGAATAAAGGAAAAATACAAAAATTGCTAGTTTAAACAAGTGACAATGAACTTAAAACCTAATTTCACGTCAGATGAACTAAAACGTGCATATCTTTCTCATACAGTGTTCGATTTTGGTCTACTCAGTTTTAAATACTCTGTTTTCAAATGCCTTCAAAACAAGACAATTTCATAAAAATCGAAGCTCATATGTGAAAGTTGGGTTTTTAGCCTCTTTTGCGCATTTTATCTTTTTGCGGTTTTTAACTGGAGTTTTTATGTACATAATTAACCCATTTGATTTTATTTCTTCTTGTTTATATTCTTTTATGAATGTTCTACCAAGTGGTACAAAAATCAAAATCCAAATCAAGTCTGAATTCAAAGAAACTAACTGTGTCCGAATGACCTCTGTGAGTCTGTACAAAATTCGCTTATTTCGTACTCTTATATTATTTCCCTACTTTCTTATTTATTAAAATCCAAAAAATAGATTAATGTGTAACTAAGTATTTTTTATTTTATCGTATTTTTTTAAAATTGTTATCCTCTTTAAAAATTACTAAAAAATTACAAAACTCTAAAAGGCGGTTATATATACACACGGAAAATCATCAAAAATACCAATGCGTACATATGACTACTTTTGCCCCGGGTTCCTTCATGAAAGTTGTAGTTCTCATTGATACAAACCACTTTTATGAAGGAAATTTTTCGATCCAATGTCTCTTTCTATTTATTTTCTATTTTTTCTCTTTTATTTTGAATTTTTTGGGTGACACATGGCAGCACCGGGGCGTGCCACATGGCATCCCCCACTCACTCCAGCCCAATCACATGTAGTGCACATGACCTCTCCTCCCCTTATGTCACAAGCGCCCACGTGACCTCACCCCCTCTCCTTCTCTCTCATGTTGTTCCCCCTGGTCATGTGCTAAGCACATAACCTTCTTCCTCTTCCTGCAATGCCTCTGCCTCCAGTGCCTCTTTCCACAGCCATCCCTCCTCCCCTTCTGTATCCGTCGTTGCCTATCGTTCCTTTCCCCTTCGACCATAACGTACCTCCACTCGTTCCTTTAAAATCCCATCGTCGGACTACCCGCATTCCTATCCATCATTTTACAGACCCACTGCTCCAGCTTCATGTACCTCGCAGGTGACAACAATCGAGGCACACTTCGTCGAGCGAGGACGAGCCGACAGCTCTAGTGAGATCCGTGGACCATCTTGTCCACGTAGTAGTCTTCTTGGTTGCTCAGCTCGTGTTCCTCTCCGGATCACTTGAGTGACTACCAAGAGGCAGAGCTCCTCCTCCCCAAGCTATTACTCCGCCTGCCTTTACTAGTTCCCTGATCATCGCATCATTGCATCACCCTGATTGCACCCACGTCTTCTCCTCCAAATCAGCAACTTTGCTTGCATCCAGTTCAAACCTCCTTCATTCGACTCAGCACCGCCTCATGATCCTCCCCCTCCAGTTTCCCTTCTCTTCTCCCAGGTCCCCCTCTACTCTGACCTTGCAAAGGTCAGAGTCTAGCTTCGATCCCTCGCCCTCGTATCCGAAGCTCCGCTCCCTCCTTGCTTGTGCTCTTCTTATTTTCTTGCAGGTATAACAGATGCGCATCCACCATCTTCCTCGACTATTCAATCGTTTCCCCGCTCGCCATGCGTCAGCCTCCCGTCGCTTTACCAATCTAGCCCTGATGACACACTTGTTGCATCCCTCGCTCCATCATGTGTCGACGAGTAAGGGACTCACGTCTACCTTCCATCGTTCTCGCCTCCTCCAGTACCCTCGCCGCTCGTCTGAGCTCCACTCTCACGCAACCTACAAAATGCTAAGGAGCAACTTTCATCCGATCAAGAACGGGCGCGATCACGACCCTCCATCTTTACCCAATGACAGTCATTGATCCCATAGATCCTACAGCTCCTTGCACGCCACGTAACCACCCCGAGACTCGACCTCAACCTCGAGGCTTGGGCCTTCCAAAACTCATACATCGCCACATGAAGGCTCTGCTTGAGCCTCTACCCTATTCATCCGAGCCTGGTGAAGTTTGTACACATGTGCGCCTCAGGAGAAATTGTAGAGAGCCCCTCACATGTCTCTATAATTACACAGAAGTCCCTCAACTCTGGAAGCACATGCAAGGCACGTGCATTAGTGGCAAATTGCACCCTCAACCCACGCACCTCTAGAAAATTACAAAAATACTCCCACCTGGGGTATTTTACAGGAAGGCCCCTCCAATTTTGATTATTTATAGATAAGTCCCTACCATGGGTCATTATGCCATAAAACTTTATTTTTTTATGTTTTAGTCCTTGTTATTTCAAGTCGTCGTATCTTTTGCATTTGAACCTCGATTTCAATGCATGATATGTCGTTTTGAAGCCTATTGAACGCTTTATTATATTATTTATCTTATGGATAGATCCGAAGATGTTTATTGATGATAATTATTTATTGAACCTCTTGATATATGCAGGATGATTTCTGACATTTTATGCCGTATTTTTATTGAGAAAATTTATGATCTGTTTTGTAAGGACGCAATGAAGGATACTGAATATGCTTAAGTCTCTTGTATTCTTGTTGATACCATTTGAAAATTTAATTTCTACATGGGCTTTAAGGAAGAAAATTGAGGGTTAATTTATCTAACCATTATTATAATTCAAGAGTTATTCGAGGAAATTTTGATATAATTTACGACGATTCAAGTGTGGGATTATCTAATCTCATTATTTCTCTTTTGATGATTGATTATTTTTCTTCGAGAAATTAATAGTTGTAGGGGCACAATTAGGAAGAAACTAATTTAATCCCTCAGTGTTTGATGTGATAAACTCTATTTACTTGTGGATCAATATTAGAGGGAATTTCGAGATTATTATATCTATTTGAGGATCAGTTTTGATCCCCTTATTGATCGGAATATTCATTGATTAATCTCCTTGCCTGCAACTTGAATTTGATTGGAAACCAGTCTCCTAGATCTCTTTCAATCTGTGATAATTTTTTAGGATTAGTGAATCAATTTCATTGAGGATTTTAATCAAATAAAATCACATATCATATGCTCTTTCTCTATATTTATTTTATTCACTTAACATTGCATCTCATTTCATTGCATTGTCTTTTTCCTGACACAGAAATTAACATTGCAATTAATTAATTAATTAATTAATTGCATTTTTTTACATTCCTCTCTATCTGCAAATCGGATCTTCTCTCTTGGCAGATAGTTGGAGCGAAATTTGCATTTAACTTTACGGATCTGCAAAGAAGAAGAAGACGACTGAATTTTTATTTTGTGTGAGAGAGAGCTTAGAATAGTTTATTTTCTACATTATTCACATGGTCCCTCTCTCTGAACCTTGATAATTTGTAATAATTCAAACTAGACTTTTTAAGGTGTGACGAGTCTGTTTCAACCCCTTATATGTAGTTGGAAATCGTCTTGAGTAGCGTATGAATTAGGTTCATATACACTAGCTTATTTATTTTTGCTTGTGCTCATAGATTTTTCATTAATTATATGCACTATAGATCGTTTCTACTTTGCAAAAAAATGAAATCCATTCTTCCCACTAATAGAACTATCTGCATATGGCATTTTTCCTCTGTGCATATCATTTAGTGTAAATTTAAATTCCTTGTATTGCATCCTGCATGAAGAAGTGATGAATCATTGTAAGTGTCCTTCTTAAGCATGCATCATTGATTTACGCTTGCATTGGCTTTTTCAATTCTCCCTCCTCAGTTTTTACAACTTAGGAATTAAAGGAATTGGATCTGCTCGTTAGGCGTGATATTTTTGCGCTCAATTAAGACATCGGTGATAACCCTAATTTAAAATCATGATTGCTAATCAAGGTGATTGTAAATAAAATTGACATAAAATTAAACCTTGTGTCTGGTGGAGAGAAACACAATCATTGTTGATAAGGACAATATCAATACTTAGAGTAGAGCCGAAAATCTGAAAATTCTCATTTAGACTACTGTTTTTAGAAACAACTAGCTACTTCTCAGTGAGGGAACACATGTAGCTGTTCTACGGTCTGTACTTTCCTTAGAAGAGTGGGTGGTTTAGATGGCATTGTGCAAGGTCCCGTCCTCAAGTAACGGGTAGCTGTATTTTTACGGTCCATACTTACACCTACAATGGTTGAAAGTAGATGCAACTAATTATATGAACTAAGGACGGTCTTTATGAAAAAAATGCAGCACCTAACAATTCCGCTTAATCTTCAAGATTGCTTGATCACTTAAAATTGAAATTGAAAATATAGGCAGTTGAACCATGACATGCCTTCACTAATGTCGAGTGGGTGAATCAACTGGTTTGTTTTGTTGTTTCGTCTCGTGTCCGTTTCGATCCTAGTTTGAATCATCTTCTTCTTCTTTTTCCATGTACTTCCGATCCACCTCATATATAGATCATGAAGTCGGAACTTCGATCGACTTCACCACCTCACCAGACTTCACCACTTCTTCATACTTTTCACCTTCTACGCTTTTTACCCACCCAATGCCCTGCCATACCAGTCTAACACACCATCTACCCCAAAGGTTTGCTAGCCGTTATGACATATACCTTAAGCTAACAACTTTGGAGAATGATGATCGGTCGACCTACATGGGTCAAGATTATACCTATACATCTTTGACCTGAAGGCTTCCTTCTGACAACCAAATAGAGAGAGGCATAAACCTTATATTCACCCTAACTGGATCGAATCTCACATGCCCTCTTGTTCTGCACTCAATGAGCCCCCGTACACAGAGAATAAGATTCAGGATCCAACTCCACCTTCCCATTGTTGGTGGATACCCGATTTTGAGGCTCAGACTGTCATAGCAAGAAACTCATACTCAACTAAAAAGTGTGTGCTTATGTCTAGGCATGCTGAGTATGGAACATCAATCTCTCAACAAAATCATCCCAACCAATCCACTAATCTTCCCAAGCAAGCACTAGAGGATGAATCCTCACAAATCAAAAGAAATGTGGAAGAATTGAGGAATGAGTTCAAAAACGTTGGAAGCAGAAAAAAATATAATGTGCTAAACTTGGTATCGAGGTATATTCAAATGGAGATGATCTCGAGGACAGAAATGATACGGAGGTGCCAACATCTCCTGTACAGCTGGAGTCATCACCAATGTTGACCACTGACCATTATTCCAACAACATCAAAAAATCAAAAAATCAAAAAAAATTGGACAATTCTGAAATGGAAGCATTTTATAAAAGTTTTATCTTACAACTTCCATTGATCAAGGCCATAGAATATGTGCCAGATCTTAAGAGATTTATGAAGAGTCGATTAAACCCTAAAAAGACGGGCAAGAAACAATTAAGGACTGAATATCATGTCATATCTATGGCCAGCTCTTTAGTAATGAATCACAAAATCAAAAGCCGCAAAGTAAAGTGGTTGACTCGGATCACATATGAAATTGAAGATACCATGTTCACTCATGTCGGTTGGATGATGATTCTACATTAGACATCCTCCCTAAGTCCATCTTCGACCAACTCAAACTCGAACAACTCAAAAAGACTAGGGTGATCATTCAATTGCCCGATCGATCTATCAAAAGACCGTGGAGGATCGTTTCTGTCATCATAAATTTCCGAGGTGACCAACATAAAGTGGACTTTATTGTCCTTGACATTGAGCACCTCGGAAGTTTGTCTGAGTCTCCTATCATTTTAGAAAAACTGTTCTTAGCCTCTGTTAAGGCGATTGTCGATTGTAAGACTCAGGACATCAAGTTTCCGAACTTAGCCCACAATACACAAAGCCTTAATGACACGACCTACTCTGAGGAAAGCGGACTTAAAACCGACAATCATGATTAGGAGACTAACACTTCTCATGATCATACCTCTCCTCATAAAACACCGACACAACCCCTAGGAGAGGCGCCCGTGAAACCGACTATTGGATAGACATTCAATTCTCACCGCACCTTCTACCATGCGACTACTCCTAGGAGAAAACAATATTTAGGTGCTTGTGATGAATTGGACTACATTTCTGAGGAACATCATGATTATTTAAGTGGTTCAATCTTTGAGTCGGCAGTAATTCATGAGATACCTGAACCATAGAAGGAATCGACTCAGGAAACCTCTGATGTCACCAAAATTCACGATTATCAGGAGGTGACATCAACATCCCCAACCAGCAGTCACAAAGCCACCAGGAACATGCTCTCTCACTCGAAGCAGTGTGTGACCCTACAAGAATTGGTCGACTTTTACGGGGATTCATCTAACAAGGAACTCATAAATGCCGCACTAGTTACTCAAGATAGGGAGATGAAGATTGTCCATCTTCCTCCCGATTCTTCTCACGGAAACAAACCGACCAAGAAAGTCACCTCTTAACTTAGACACGAGGTGATTTCTGAAGAGTCCTCATTTGGTGATGAAGTGATTCGTCATGTAAGTGCAATAAGTACAACTATGATCAAAGAGCACTTACCTTTGGTTAATGATAGTTGGAGATCCTCTGCATACAACTACTATTCTTCTGAGGATGACTCCAACAATGGTTGGTCCTCTTCATCCTCCCGCTCTTCACCCCCATCCACATCTCCATACTATCTCATGCCACACTCCCGCAAGAAGGTTTGTAACAAGTCTCTTTGATTTTGTATATTCGTAAATCTATTCAGTTCCCCATTTGTAATTATCCGATCATACTTAGGCTGACCTGATCCTAAATATAGGGAGACCGGTACCATTGTTTATACATCACTTCTCTTCTTTTCCCCTTACCCCTAACTGCCTCATTTCGTGCTTTTCTGTTATGCTCAATCCCTCAAAAGTCTAAGTATAGGGGGGGGGGTATGTTGACTTCTTTTTCTTTTTTACTCAACTATACTTAGTACGAGCTATGTCTACATTTCACTTTGTGCTATGAGGACATAACACAATCTAAGTATAAAGAGGTGTTTATATATATTGTACTTTATCCGTAGCTAGTACTTTAGTTATTTTCATCTATGTATAAGTTGTGTATAATATACTAAATTCTTTATGTAAATAATACATGGTTTTTAAAAAAACCAAGAAACAAAAAAATCAAATCACTCATGGTCTTGCATTTCATTAAGCATCTCATACATCCTTTAGTTGGTTTATTCCCAAACATTCACTGTCACTCAAAGCTTAAAGATTTGAGGACACTTGATTTCTGAGATGTTGACAGTCTGAGTTAGCCATCCCTGGTCATCAGGGTTTTGAAACTTAATAATCCGCACTTCCCTGGTTTAAATATTTGAGCGTTGTCTTCATCGATACCTTCTAAAGAATGATCAACACATCACTTTTACAACTGCATGATTGATTAGATGGGTTGAGTTATCACTCGAGGAACTGGGACAGTGATTTGAGTCTAGACCCTATTTAATGATGCTCGAGGATGGGATAAAGTATATGAAGGCTTTGAGAAACCCGAGTGTCAGCAAAATCCTAGCAGTATGTGAACAAGCTCGCATGTTATCATTTGATATTTACTTATGTACCAGGGTGTGATGAAACTTAAATAATTGTTCATCAATGTGCGCCAACTTTGGGTAAAAGTAGCGGAGTTAGCCAAACAATGAAATGAAAATTCAAGAGAAGTTTTCTCGTACAAAGAAAATCTCAATCATTACAAATACAAATTCAAAAAAGCTTCCACCCAAAGGCAAGCGCTCCCAACCATTTCAAAGTGTCCATTTGGACCAAGCGCTATTGGGACTAAGGAGTCGAGCTAGCACCAAAAAAGGGCTATGCATCGTATAGTGATACAAGTCTCGGTGTGGAAGGTATCTTAGACTATCAAAAGAGACACACCCGACATACTCTTACGAAAATAAGTGCAGACGACTCTGAATTCTCTTGACGTACACATTAATCAACAAACAAAAATCTAAATGTGTTGAGTAATAAGACACTTGAGAGGCCCCTTGTTCCAATGTGAGGGAGAGAAGAATTGACACAATCCTACGCCCTCCATCATCTGATCGTCCATCTACACTTTCAATTCTGACAAATTAACAAGACAGTGGATTGAATGCAAGAAGACTTATTCCCTAGTGTTGAGGATTAGGTCTAGAGGAGAGTCTCCGGGACTGGGACCTTAGGTGACATCTCGGGTCGACTCTCATGAACGCAATACATTAAAAGTCATATCCTTATATTACATGTACAAACATAGAGTCTGATAACTAGAGAAGTTGGATCCCTTTTGATTAAAGCAAGGTTGAGCTCATAATTTTAGGATCACTCAAATTAAGGTTCTTCGATGAATCAGGACTTGAAAATTCAGTTGCACGGTCATGGATATATCAAACTCGGGGACAAGCATGGTTTAAGTATACGAGTATGATAAATCTATGATTCAACATGCTAAAAATGGTCAACTAGGCTTTGTTTCCCAAAATTCATATGCAGTTAATCATCAACATAGTATCATTAGTATCCATACATGTATAAATAATATTCGCATTTCATCATGCATAATTGCATAAAATAATGGAATAAAAATTCAAGTGTAAATTGTCCTAAAAAGCAGTTAACTTTCCCAATTCGTAATTAATTCATCCTAACTCTGATTGACCTAAAACCACTTCCATTGTGTAGACATTACTAATAAGAACAAAGAAAAATACAAAAAATCCTAACTTAAAGTGACAAATGAACCTAAAAGCCAATTTCACACAAGATGGACTAAAACATGCATATTTTCCTCATACTGTGTCCGGTTTCGGTCTACTCACTTTAAAGTACTCCATTTTTAAATACCTTCAAAACAAGAGCAATTTCATAAAAATCGAAGCTCATATGTGAAAGTTAGACTTTGTGTCTCTTTTGTGTATTTTATCTTTTTGCGATTTTTGTCATGAGTTTTTATGTACATAATTAACCCATTTGATTTTATTTCTTTTTCATTTGTTTTCTTTCATGAAAGTTTTATCAAGTAGTATAAAAATCCAAATCTAAATCAAGACTGAAATCAAAGAAACTGACTGTATTCGAGTGACATCTACATGTCTGTACAAAATATGCTTGTTTCGTACTTTTATTTTATTTTTACTATTGTTTTATATATTAAAATACAAAAAACAGATTAATTTTAATTAAATGTCTTTTATTTTATCGTATTTTCTTGATTTTTTTATCTTCTTAAAAAATCACTAAAAAATTACAAAACTCCAAAAAATAGTTTTCAATACACAGGGAAAATCAACAAAAATACCACTATGTACATATGACCTCTTGTGCTCCAGGTTCCTTCATGAAAGTTGTAGATCTCGTTGAGACGGATAACTTTTGTGAGTAAATTTTTCGATCTGAGGTTCATTCTGTTTCTAATCTATTTTCCTCTCTTTAATTTTTCAATTTTTGGGGTGACACGCGGCAGTCCCTAGGTGTGCCACGTGGCACCCCCCCCCACTCACTCCAACCCGGTCAGGTGCGGTGCACGTGACCTCTCCTCCCCCCAGGTCACGTGTGCACACATGATCTCACTCCCTCTCATTCTCTCTCCTATCGCTCTCCCTGGCCACGTGCTAAGCGCGTGACCTTCTTCCCCTTCATGCAACGCCTCTGCCTCCAGTGCCTCTTTCCCCGACCATAACTCCTCCCCTTCTGTAACCGCCGCCGCCAGCCATTTGTTCCCCATTCTCCCATAACACATCTCTGCCTGCTCCTTTAAAATCCCATGGCTGACCTCCCTGCATTCCTATCCACCATTTACAGAGCCACCGTTCCAGCTCTGTACACCTCGCGAGTGACAATAATCGAGGCACACTTCATCGAGCGAGGACGAGCCGATAGCTCTAGTGAGATTCGTGGACCATCTTGTATGCGTAGTCTTTTTGGCTGCTCAGCTCGTATTATTCTCCAGATCACTTGAGAGACTACCATGAGGTAGAGCTCCTCCTCCCCAGGCAATACATCCGCCCGCCTTCATCAGTTTCCCGACCATCGCATCACTACATCGCCCGATCGCACCCTCGTCTTCTCCTCCAAATCAGCAGCTCCGCCTCTATCTAGTATGAATCTCCTTCATTCGACTCGACACTGTCTCATAATCCTCCCCCTCCAGTTTCCCTTCTGTTTTCCTAGGTCTCCCCCTGCCTCGACCTTGCAAAGTTCGGAGTCTAGCTCTGATCCCTCGCCCTCGCATACAGAGCTCTACTCCCTCCCCGCTCGTGCTCTTCCTGTTTGTTTGCAGGAACAACAGACATGCCTCCACCGTCTTCATCGACAAGTCGATCGCTATCCCGCTTGCCACATGTTAGTCACCCATCGCTTTATCGATTGAGCCCCGTCGACACACCCTTCGCCTCCCACGCTCCGTCGTGTATCGACGAGCAAGGGACTCGCGTCCGCCTTCCACCATTCTCACTTCCTCCAACACCCCTTGCAATCGGCATGAGCTCCACCCTCATGCAACACTTGCAAAAACATCGAGGAGCAGCTCTCGTTCGATCAAGAACGGGAGCAATCACAACCCTCCATCTTCACCAATGATAAATATCGATCCTCCTGGATCATACGACTCCTTGCACACAATGTAGACGCCCCGAGCCTCAGCCCCAACCTCGAGGCTCTGGCCTTCCGAAGCACTTGCCATTGCCATGCAGAGGCTCTGGCCGACTCTCTGCCCCATTCATTCGAGCCTGGTGAAGCTTGTGCGATGCACGCGCACCCCAGGAGAAATATCAGAGAGCCCCTCGCATGCCTCTATAATTACACAAAAGTTCCCTACCTCTAGAAGCATGTGCAAGGCACGCGTATTAGGGGCAGATTGCACCCTCAACCCTCGTGTCTCCAAAAAGTTATAGAAATACCCCCCGCTTGGGGTATTTTACAAGAAGGCCCCTCCGATTTTGGTTATTTACAGATAAGTCCCTACGAGAGGTCATTGTGTCATAAAACTTTATTTTATTTACGTTT
Source organism: Ottelia alismoides (assembly GCA_037367405.1). Classification (NCBI taxonomy): domain Eukaryota; kingdom Viridiplantae; phylum Streptophyta; class Magnoliopsida; order Alismatales; family Hydrocharitaceae; genus Ottelia; species Ottelia alismoides. The sequence continues at coordinate 131,456 of JAZKJV010010631.1, forward strand.
TAGTTCCTACTATTTCAATTCATCATGTCTTTTGCATTTGAACTCTGATTTTAATGCACGATATGTCATTTTAAAGCCTATTGAACGCTCTATCATATTATATACCCGTGGACATATATGAGGATGTTTATTAATGATAAACATTTATTGAACCTTTTGATATACATATGATGATTTCTAACATTTTGTGCCCTATTTTTATTGAGAAAATTGATGATCTATTTTGCAAGGATGCAATGAAGGTTAGTGAATATGCTTAAGTCTCATGTATTCTTGTTGATATCATTTGAAAAAAATAATTTCTGTAGGGGCTTCTAGGAAGAAAAGAAAGGATTGATTTCCCTAACCATTATTATAATTAAAGATTTATGAGGAAATTTTGATCTAATTTACAGGGATTAAAGTATGAGGTTATTTAATATGATTAATTATCTTTTGATAATTGATTATTTTTCTTTGATAACTCGATCTTTGCAAGGGCACACATTGGGAATAAATTAATTTAATCCCTCGATGTTTGATGTGGTTAAACTATATTTTTTTGTGAATCAATATTAGAGGAAATTTCGAGATCACTATCTCTATTTGAGGATTAGTTTTGATCTCCATATCGATCGAATATTCATTGATTAACTCCTTACCTACAGCTTGAATTTGATTGGAAACCTGTCCCCCGAATCTCATTCGATCTGTGATATTTTTTTAGGATTAATTGATCAATTTCATTGAGGATTTAAATCAAATAAAAGCACAGAACTGTGTTCCTTCTCTTTGTTTATTTTGTTCACTTAGCATTGCATCTCATTTCATTGCACTGTCTTTTTACTAACATAAAAATTAACATTGCAATTAAATAATTATTTAAAATATTTTAAAACAACACAACTAGAAATAGTCCTTTCTTTGCATTCGACCTTGGTATCTTGCCAAGTTAAAAATATTCCACAACATTGGAAGATTGTGGTTTTTAATAAACCGAAATTCATCTCCTATGCTACAATTTTTTATTAATAAAGAGGCATTTTCACGTTCATCAATTAGTGCAATGAAACCCAATACGCCTCTCATGGCAACATACTCCGTCAAATTTACACTTCCTTTCATCGCGGCCTTTTTTCTATTTCTTTACCACGTCCCTCGATCTATAGTATGAAATCTAAAGTTGATTCCATAGATGGCATGACTCATTCATATGATTTACACATTTTATCACTCTTCGCAACATGTTCTACTTGTGTTTATTGCTCACGAAATGTTATATTAACATCTATCATGAACTATAGCATTTGTCACAAAACTGTGCACACAAACTAAAATATCATCCATTGTTACAATTTAAATATTTGAAAGTACACTATAATAAATTGCAAGCATCCACAGATATATGTCCATTTTACTAATTTAAATTTCCTATTCAAAAAAACTGAAATATGGGACACGTGATCACTAGGCCTAGAGAAGTTGGAATCAAAGTTCCACCCGTCCCTCTCTATACACATACATATAAGAAATACATTAATAAATATTATAGAGTCAAGGATTTTTTAGCACTGTGTTCGAAATGAAAGGAAATATTGCGATATATGCGGCGATATATCACTGATATCGATATCGAGATGCGATTGATATCGGTATCGATATGACGGTATATCTTCCTTTTCTGGCATTCCTGCACAAAAATGTGTTGATATGAACGGTATTTCGACACGACAATATATCACCGATATACCATCGAACACGATATTAAAATGATATCGATATTGATATGACCTTCCATGTCCGTGACCTTTGACATCTTTAGTAGGATCTTTAATCCCTTCCGTTTTCGGAACCGAATATCTTAGGGTTTTTATCACTTGTGCCCCTCCGAGATATCACAATATCAGTTATACCCCTATCTTTTTGGTAATATCAGTTGTGCCCCTCACTTCTTGCTATTTTATCACTTGTGCCCCTTAGGTTAGTGATCGTCCATCCACAGTGCAAACAGACGTTAACTTTGAGGACATAAGCGGGATTAATTTTTTTAAAAGGTTATGTGGTCATTTTATACCCTCTTCCTCATCCTCTTCTTCTTCCTCCTCTTTCCCATCCTCTTCCTCCTTCTCCAACCTCCTCCTCCCTCTCCATCCTCGCCCATGCCCTGCGCCGCCCAGCTCCGCCCCGAGCTCCCCGCACCTCCTCCCAGTCCCGCCCCTGCCCTGCGCCGCCCAGCCCCGCACCCCCTCCCCTCCCGGCGTCACACCTCCTCCCCCCCGCACCTCCTCCCAGTCCGCCGCCCCCTCCCCTCCTCGGCGCCGCCCCCTGCTCCCCCTTCCCCTGGGCTGCACCCCTCCCAGCCCCGCACCTCCTTCCCTCCCCGACGCCGCCCTCTGCTCCCCCTCCCCCTGGGTTGCACCCCTCCCAGCCCCACACCTCCTCCCCTCCCCGGCGCCGCCCCCTGCTCCCCCTCCCCCTGGGCTGCACCCCTCCCAGCCCCGCACCTCCTCCCCCCCGCACCTTCTCCCCCCCGCACCTCCTCCCCTCCCCGGCACCGCCCCCTGCTCCCCCTCCCCCTAGGCTGCACCCCTCCCATCCCCGCACCTCCTCCCCTCCCCGACACCGTCCCATGCTCCCCCTCCCCCTGGGTTGCACCCCTCCCAGCCCCGCACCTCCTCCTCCCCGCACCTCCTCCCCTCCCCGACGATGCCCCCTGCTCCCCTTCCCCCTCCCACGCGTTGCCCCCTGCTCCCCCTCCCCCTGCCCCGCACCGCCATATCCTCTGCTCCGCACCGTGCCCGCGCTGCCTGCGCGCACGTGCGCTGCCCGACTCCCATCAACTCCACCGAACCTCTGCCTTGCTGTGGGAGGATCACCACCATTCCTTGGAGAATCACTGTCGTCATGCAGCACCTACCGTGTGCTCCGCTCGACGTCCGCCATTGCACATTTCAACCGCGAGCACCTCCACCTTCATGTGAGGGAGTTGAAACACATACCTCCATCGTACGCCCCGCCGATCAAGCTCCGTCATTCACCACGTTCCGTCGACGCCAGCTCTCCACCGACTGCGCAACCGTGCAAGTAGCACCAACCCCTCGATAACGTCGTGAAGCCGACCTCCTCCTGTAGCCATGCACCTCCCCCAGCCCCCTGCCGCCAGCCTGCACCTCCTTTGTAGCCTCGCACCTCCTCCCCAACCCTCCTCCTCATTTGATTTTATTCTGACCATAATACCCCTCTTAACCACACCATTGTTTGAGTAAACTATGGTTATTTCAATTTTTTGACGGTCAATCTGACGGAAGGGCACAACTGATGACGGAGAAAGAAGTGACGGGCACAACTGATATTACCAAAAAAATAGAGGCATAACTGATATTGCGATATCTCGGAGGGGCACAAGTGAAAAAGCCAATATCTTATTCCCATTCGACCAACCCCACTGATCCAACGGCTCCAATCCCATTATCCCACTTCCCCGGCCCCTCCTCCACGTCCGCTGGTAATCGGTCGCCTGCTTCCCTTCCTCTTTGGGTTTTAGGGTTTTGATTGCTCGGTGCTACTCGATCGCCTCGCTACGGAGAGGCTCGATCGAGAAGCGGCGGCCATGGATTTCGACGAGTACGACTACCTTGAGAGGGCCGTCGACGGCAACCCCAAGGCCAAGGCCGAGCCCCGGAGCTCCAGGGAAACTAACGGCGAACGGAGGACCGAGAAGAGGTCGAGGGATGGCGAGCGCAACGGCGAGCGCGGGGATCACCGTGACGATCGCGATCGGTCGTCGTCGAGGGCCGACAGGAGGGAGAAGGATCACCATCGCGGGGGCAGGGATCGGGATGAGCACAGGGAGAGAGAAAAAGACAGAGAGGAGAGGGACCGCCCGAGGAGGCACGAGAGGGATGCGGAGGTCGAAAGGGGGAGGAGGAGCAGCAGCAGGTCGAAGAGGCACGACAGGGAGCTGGAGATGGAGCTGGAGAGGGAGAGAAGGAGCAGCAGCAGGTCGAGGAGGTACGACAGGGACGAGGAGATGGAGGTGGATAGGGAGAGGTCGAGGAGGAGCGGAAGCGCATCGCGAAGGCACGAGAGGGTGGTGGATGCAGAGATGGAGAGGGCGAGGAGCAGGGATAGGGTTCTGAGGGAACGAGAATCCGAGAGGGACCGGGAGGGCAGGTAATTTCTTCTTCTTCACCTTCTTCTTTTTGTTGTTTTTCGTCATGTTTAATGTTAATTTACCACGCAGTAGTTTCTGCAGCTTACATTGTGCCAGGAAAGTGGTAGTTGAGCACCCTTTTATTAATTATGGATAGCGAACTTAAATATCCCTGAATAGGATAGTTTGTTTTTACTCCAGGGAGGATAGATAGTTCTAGCAGTTCCTCATCTTTAGTTGCAACCTTACTGCCGATGATTTCACAAATCCACTATCAATGCCTTTTACAAGCCCTCGACCAGCACGAACACTGCAAATTGTCATAACAACTGTCTGTTAGGTCCCGGGTTGTAGTCTTTATCTTATGATGATGTGATCTATGTGGATGATATTGTGTACTAGGATGTTTTCAGTAGTGCATTTAGAATGAATCTAAAAGGGTTGTGGTCTTTATCTTAGGATGATGTGATCTAAGTAGGTGGTATTGTGTACTAGGATGTTTTCAGTTGTGCATTTAGAATGAATCTAAAAGGAACCACAGATTCAGTCCAATTCAGTCATGCAAAGGCACTGCCAAATGATGAACCGCGGTTCGAGCATCAGTGGCAATGTGTTCTATAACAGTGATGTTACATCGGATGTCATTGGCATTGTTCTTTACAAAAAAATGGGAGGAACAACATATATTCATACTCCTCTTCTTGATGCTGGAGCCACTTCACTGTTTGTTATTATTTGCAGTCCCGCTACAATGCCTTCCATTTTTCTTACATTTATTTTCCTTCTCTTGATGTCAAAACCAATTCATTACTTGGTATCAGTGGTAGACTGTAGTCCACCTACATATCCTCCCGATTTGCTGTTTTTCTGTATTGGCAAAGGAACATTCTGCAAGAGGAAGAGATTTGCACCTATCATGAGAATGTGGTGGAGAAAGAGAGCAGAGTACGTGAGATGTAGGAAGAATATCTTGGTTGAGGTTCTCTGTGGGAGAAAACAAGTTGGAGTGGGTTAGGATGTTAGATTTAGGAAGAATATTCTGGTTGTGGTCAGCTGCAGGAAAAACAAGATGGAGTGGGGTTAGGTTATACGGAATGAATTTCTGCATTGTCTACCTTTGCCCACTCATCTCATTGGATTCTGCATGTCTCTTCGGAGATATTGATGCCAAACAGTGCTAACGGTTGCTTCTATTTTATTGGTAATTTGTTCCCTTTTTCTAAAAGGTAGAGGTGTTTCTGGGAGAGCTGATAGTGGAGTGGAAACGAGTTGAGGATGGAGGGAAAAGGAAGTTGGGATGTGACAAAGAGCTGGGGCCGGAAGTTGTCTGTTGCTTTCATGAATCTGGTTCTGGATCCTGATGATAAAACATTGGGGATTGATAATAAAGAGGGCAACTGCTCCACCGAACCAGGACTTCAGGCTTCCAAGCACATTCCGGCTTGAAGTAGCTGACCGAATTTGGTTCATGGGCTTAAATGTCAATATTAGTGTCATTTCGTCAATCTCAAAAAAGGACATGCTGCCTGCATGTTGTCGATATTGTCAAAAATCGTGGAGATGTCTATCAAAATTATTTTTCAAGAAATTCAAGGTTTTCAATGTTCCTCAACCAATAGATACTAAATAAAACAGAAATACACACTCATTTGATGAAAATATATGTATAAATTTAGGTTCTATATGATATTAACATCATTGCTATCACACATTCTAATTTGCAGTACTTTGTAAGACATGCAGAATTTAGTTATGAAGAATGCATAAACATGTTGAAATAACAAATAAAACCATAATCCATAAAATATACAAATGTAATACTTATCAAATAAATATGTATTTGACACTCATCATAACCAAGAGTGTATGATTGCAGACATTTGTCCCATTTGATGTCCTCCATATATTCTCTTGATTAAGTCTATATATTCTATGTAATTTTCCAATGCCAAATAATGGTACATGGCTTTGAAGTCCGTGAGATACTATTCGATGATAACTTTTAATGGAGGGGTAGACCGATGAGAAGGTAAGCATGAAGAGGTTGCAACTCGAGAATCACCCATCAAAGTTGGTGGAGCATGAGGAGAGGGTGTTTGTGAGGGTTGAGTCAGAGATATTGTGGGGAGTAAAACTATGAAAGTATGCCATAGCTCGCACCAATTTGTGAAGAGGTATTGATATAATGTTGATGTTGTTGATTTTCTTGAGATACACTATAGCGACCAATGTTGTAATTATAAGTAGGAGGGAAGAAATTTTATGATTCACTTTGTCCTTGTGATCCATGTCCATTATATGTGCTTGATGTAACATCGTTACTCATCATCGATTCTCCTCCAACTTTCATATTCATGGAACAAACCGAAGAATTCAAATCTTTCATCATTATATCGTCGATGTGGTGGGTATGGGTACACATGAATGAACATTAATCCATTTGCCCTGCATGATATGGACCTCAGAGAGAATTAAGACTGCAGTTGCCATGTATGTTTGTGTTGACTCTTATATCTTTTAGTCCTTATTCAAATTTGCGCCCCTACTCATTGGCATGTTCTTCACCCCCATCGGAGCATATCATTTCGTTAGAAACCTCATGAACTGGCTCGTTATCATCTTCTCCACCTTATTTTGATTCTTATTTGGGGAAAACATCACCATCTTCACTTTCCAACCTTCTAGCAACGTTTGGATGTCGACATAATTTGGCCATGTAATCTTTGATATCTGTCTCCATATGAGAGGTGATTTGTGTGTTTGGCCTTCCCTCGCTATCATCAAACAAAGGAACATCATTATTATTGATCCACTTATGCAAGACATCTTTATGTTTTTCATCTAAATCTTGATTCTTGAAGATGTATACAAGATCATTGTGGTTGATGCAGCCTTGTTTATCATTCCCATCCTTTGCATGCTTCATCTTCAATATGAGTATGTAAACACGATCATGCAACTTTTCTATCCCCAACGAATTTTGTTTCTGTTTCTTGGAGTGAATGGGATCGAATATGCTCCACTTTCTCTTACATCCTCCAAACAATGCAGTTTTTCCACAATACCTTCTCAACCTCCTTTACAAATTTATTATACCAGAATGTATAATAATACATACAATAAAGAATGTTACTCTGTCTGTTGATTGTCGTTACTCTTTTAAATGGATCGAAACTTTTTTATAATACTTTTGTAGAAAATGATAAAAGCGTCATACATAATGTTCAAGTTAACCTAAGATGAGAGATTTGGGATGTTGAGTCGGCTAATAGAAGGCAAGGAAGGTCCAAAAATTGTGGAATGAGAATATTCAAAGGGATCTAAGTTATTTACATCTAAGCCTGAGAATGACCCAAGATAGTTCTTAATGGAGACAAAGAATCCATGTAGCTGACCCCAATTAATGTGGGAAAAGGCTTTGTCATTGTTGTACAAAGAGGTTTACAAAATAGCAAATAATTGATTTATACCTCATTCATGTAACTTATTTATCTTCTATTTATTAAACTAGCTTCTCCATCAAAACTTGAAGAATCAATAAAAGCTTCGGACGAGTGTCGAGGTTGTACTTGTAGTACCTCAGATTAAGATAATACATTGAAATCTGAAGGGTAGGGGTCTCCTTGATGCCATACCCTATTTTTCCTAAAAAAGATAATACGTTGAAATAACATATTAATATATCAAAAATGACGAAGCTCGATTCGAGAAGTTGATATATGATGATATATAGTTACATTACATACAGAGCTTCAAAAAAAAGTTACATTACATACAACTCGATGAAGAGGATGGAATAGTATTTTCATCCGACGTTCCTTTGTGATGTTCAACCATACTTTAGACCATTTCCAACCTTTTCTACACTTTCTCTCTCATCCTTCACATGACCTCATATATTATCTCCTTGGTCGATTTTCTATTGCCGCCCACTATTTTCAATATTGACAATTCAATTCCATGATTCTCTGAAATTCACATCGCTGATGAAGGTTTCTACTTTTTTACTTTAATCCAATCACACCTTGGAGATCTCAAATCACTGCCATGAATAACATACTTTCTTTAACCCCACTTATCTATGTTGCATGCATCGCAACACTATGAAATTGGCTGCAAATACGATGATTTCGGGTCTCGCATTGTCACCCTCTCACATGCTCCTAATCAATTCGTGGACTCCAGAGTGGTAGTAAAAGAATACCATGAATGATCATGCTTGATCAACCACATTACAAATGGCCATCCTCTTTTCAAAATCATTCAAGAGCATGCTAATGCAATATGCACTGCACATGGTTTGAAAGAACCTTTTCTTGTTGGATTTTTGCCCTCTTGAAGTTGTCGTCGTTTTCGATCACCACCTACACAATGTTATTTGGATCAACCTCTTTAACGACATCTTGCAAGAGCTTGAATATGTATTTGTGATCCTTGATATGCTTAGTTGCATTCACAAACCTGATAAACACTGCCTTCTCATTACAACATATAAGGAAGTTTGATGATTTGCTTTCTTGTATTGCTTGTCATCTATCACACATTAGGTTTACCTTGCATTCAAGCGATTTCCTCTGCAACTCGCAATGCATTTGCTCATTATCAATTGCATGTAAGGAACTTTCACACCTCTTGCTGCAACGATTTATCAATTGCATGTAGCAAGAATGATTCACTTGCCATATTTGATTTGTAGAGTGCTCTTACCAACATACTCAGCTTTTTACTTGCTTCTTAACGTTTCTAAAAGACCTTTACTGTCTTATGTTTGGATCGTTGCTTGGAACATAGTGAGTTGAGATGGTCTTTGTAAGGAATAGTTTGAGTCCTTTTCCCTTTTGCTTCTTCTGTGTTGGTTGCCTCAATTGCACCGCTTTCGCTGCCATTGCCACTTTCAACTGCAATCTAATGGGAATCTTGCGCTCTCACCAATTGGTCCAAAACCACTAAGATTGGTGATTTTCCGTCTGTCATGCTCAATCCTTAGAGTCCTCCATCGCTATCTTATATACATTTTTAGTTCTACTATTTGAGTGTGAGTTGGATATAGGAAATCATCATCTAGATCAAGCGAGAGGATGTTGTACTCTCTTTCAAACTTGAATTCATTGAATTGCTCGTCTCGTTCGAATCTGATTCTTCCATTCTTCTCATCATTGTGCTCCTCTAGGTCATCCTTTAATTTATTCGTAGCCTATTTTAGACAAGTAAGGCATTTGGTCACGTTCTTGTACCCACAAATAATATTAATATTTTGTTTTAGTCTAGTGATCTCATCTCATTGTTTCAGATTTCGCGAAATTTTGGTTTTGACACCCTACAGAAACTGAAATCGAAATCTTGATATGTACCATTCCTTCACAAATCTAGGTCGATTTCGGCTGAAATTGGCAAAATTTCGTCGAAATTTCGAAATTGTTTCGTTTTTTCAACATCTTGAAATGAAACCGAAATCGAGATTTAAAACCTTGTCTCATCTTCAATTATTATATCTCCTCAAAATCTGTTGGCTTCATTTTTGGCCATCACCAATGCTTTAAATTTCGGATTTCAATTTCGTTTTGGTAAAGCCTGTAAAGAGAAATTTGATGGAATTTCAATGAAACGATCGGAAATTGGAAAATTACTTAGAAACTCATTCTGTAATCAATAAATGAGATAGACACACACAATCTTTTGCTAATAATAAGATGTTAATATGATATGTTACGTTAATCCATCCAATCAGCTTTGGAATGGGAATTAGAAGCCATCCGCATCACCTCGTGAACATGAAAAGAATGGTGGCACATGACTAATAACATAGAAAAACATAGGCCAATAAAGAGAACTAACAAAATGGTATCTTATATAAGAAATTGGAGAATATCAAACCAAAGTACTTTCGATGTAGAAAATATATTTAATTTTATGAATAAAATAGGATGCCCATATACACACTTAAATAGACAAATCTTTCTAACATGCATGTCTAATAGGTGCATTGTAGAGCTTGTGATCGTAATATATGCTATACAAGATACAAAGAAGAGTAAATAGTAGACAAATACTTAGAGTTACAAGACTTGGAAGGTTGCTAAAAGCCTCACTCGCACATGCTCGCACACACTCCTTATAATAAGGAGTCGAAAGAAAGAGAGTCCGAGAAATGAACAAATTTCCAGTGTCTTGTGAGATGAACTGATGCGATGTAATGCACCCATATATATAGTTCAGAAAGTAACTCGAAGTTGTTTAAATTAGGTGAAAGATTGGCCTAAGGGGTTAGGAGGATGAATTTAGTGAAATGTAACTATATTCCTCTTTTAAATTTGACTGAAATGAACCGAAATTCCATTGAAATTTGATCGAAATGGACTGAAATGAATCAAAATGTCGGCAGAATTTGGTAAAATATGAGGTTTTGATTTCGACCACTTGCCGAAACCGATTTTTGATTGAAATTAGATGGAATTTTGGTGAAGTTTATGGCCATGCCATCAATACTAGTAGCATACTTCCATCCAATCTCTCCATCGACTCCTCTAGCATGTTCAGAGTTTGAACCGGACCAGAAGTCACGATCTTTACTCCTCAAAGCGAATGTGAATGATGGATACAAAATGCTCAAAAACAAAAAAACCCAAATCAAAATGTCACTATCTATACGGATTTGTAAAAAGATGACAAAGTTCCACTTGAAGAATCTAACACTAGTGTAACAAAATGTAGCTATGGTGCTAATGTTAATCTAACATATTCCGATTTGACATATATACTTAGAAAGCTTTATCGGAACTATTATAAATTTATAATGAAGACTAGTTGCATAGTAAACAACACTTTAGGGAATCCTTCAACAATATATATATATATATATATATTGAAGGCTTTTCACAAATAGAATATTGAGAAAAATGAGGAAGAAGTCCCGATATGTCACCCAATCTTATGGAAATCATGTGGTAGAGCATACAAATCTTTGATTTGGTGAGCGGACAAGCCTCCACAATCTCTCCAACAACTCAAGCAACTCTAAAAAGGCTCAAAGATTCTCACAGACAATAGTCTTGTGTGATTTGAGCGAAATGAATTGCCCTCAACTTCGATTAAAAGATGTGAAGGAATTTTCACTGTGGGCAATATGTCGGCCATTTGGTGAGATATGGGTGATGTATCACCGGCAATCGGGAAAAGGATTTGGGTGGTCTTTCGATTTTGGCAAATTGGCAACATCGACATGTCGGCGATGTATGATATGACCAACATGTTGCTTGATGCCATGATTTGGTTATCAACAATTTTTTCATCCTCAATCATAATCACTTGCATTCTTTCTATTGTTTGTTATCGATCCGTCTTTCATTTTTAATGCTTGTTCCTCCTTTTGGCTTATCATTCTCTTTGGGATATATTCTTGATCCCTCTAGCATTTTCAATTCTCGTGCTTTCAGATCAATCCACTATTCTTGTTCCAGATTCATCCTATGCACTTGCATAATTGCATTATTTCCATTAATTTATTTTCTACCAACTTTTTCCGTTGCAATATCTTTTTCAGGATATATCATTTGATTTCATCTAAAAATGTTATTTGTTAACATTTATATCATTTTTAATGATTGGCTTTCTGAAAAAGAGCTGCTATACTCGAGTTTTAAATTGTGATGCTGATATTTCTCCTATGCTTCTTATGCCATTTTGCTCCGGTATAAAATTATCCAGATTGATCATACCAGGTCAAACTTTCACAAGCAGTCAGATTTGTGATTTTCGTCTATCATTATTAAGTAAAATCTAAAGATTGGTGCTGATTTATCTCATGTTATTGTAGTTTATATGCTACCAGTCTCTCTACTGTATTTACCATCATATTTTTTTTTTGAAATATCCACATCAAGCACTTGGATGGGAAATTTCGTTTTTCTGTCAATGTTTTTTGGGGCAGGGAAATGGTAGTGTTCCGTATGCATTTTTTTTCCAAATGTTCCTTTCTGGTGTGAGAATGCGACCTACTTTTTATTTAATGGTGGGTCTTACCATGCGGTGACTATATTACAATTCATCTTGTACGTATAGCCATATAAGCCTCCTTGTTTCTTTAAATTAATAAATGCAATAAATTAGGGTGGTTAGTCTTCTCATATAATGTAATCCTGACAAATACATTTTTACGAAGTGCAGGAGATCAAAGGATAGGAAAGATGCTGCTGAACCTGAAACTGATCCAGAAAGAGACCAGAGGACTGTTTTCGCTTATCAGGTTCGGTTTGTCGTACATTGATGATAAAAATTTAGTGTGATTGGCTGCTTGCTCACAATTAGGACCGTACCTAAGATTGCCACGAGGCGTGGAATATATAAGCTACACATGTCTTATCATCGGTGTTACTCAAAAGTCATCGTATTGCAGTGGACCAAGACCTGGGCTTGGTGGCGTTTGCTGATCTGATTGATGACCTTGAGCTTTATGTGATTGATGCAAATGACACCAGATTTGCTTGGAGGAGCTCTGGTTTGCGCTTGCGTGTCAATATGTTCTTGGCATCTCAGGGGATAATGCGGGCCTTTCCTCTCTCCTTATGCTCCTCTAGACCTCGTTCCGGCTCTGACCACTCGCCACTGCTGTGGGAGTCCGGTGGCGAGTTGACTCATCGAGGCTTCTTTCGCTTTGAGAGAGCTTGGCTGCAGGAGGACTCTTTCAGAGGTCGGGTTCACAACTTTTGGCTTTCTAATGTTGTTTCCTGTTGGAGTATATGTGTTATGCATCACTTATGGCCAAGCCACCTGGATTTCAGACCCATCACCCCCAATCATCGCCTGATCAGGCCAGCCATCCAGCGTCAGGACCGCCTCCGCCTCGTGCCTCCCTATCGGAGCATCGCTGCCCTAGAAGCCTCCACTCCGCCCCCGCCTCGTATCTCCCGATCCGGAGCAGCGCCGCCCACCAAGACAAGAAGAGGCGAGACGACCCGTCCAAGCCAGGCGCTAGAGAGTTCCATCGTGCCTCGACCCAGACCCGCCACTTCTGGATCGCTGCGCCATCGCAAAAGGGTAGATACTTGGGGGGATCACCCCTAGCCTTTCGGCAATGCATCTGTCAAGCAGCCCAAAGCGGTTGTGTATCTTTGAGACATCCCGAGCAGTTGGTTGTAACCTACGTAGCGACATCTGCAGGGATGGGGAAGCCATGAGAGCCGCTCTTCGCATTCTTCTCTCTAATTTCTTGTTTCGTCTCCGCATATATGACACCCCGAACCTAGGGGCTTTTCCACAAAGGTCCCCGGGGCCCCCATCAGTTGTAGCTCTGACGATCCGTACATGAGAGATGTCATGCCCCCACCCCGCAGGTCCCCACCTTCCTTCCTAGGTTGAAAGGACACCTTCGGCGAAGCCATCGGGTTATCAGCAACAACCCCCAAGCCAGCCTGGTTCGTCGCTAACGCGGAAGCCACCTGGACTTCAGACCCATCACCCCCAAGCACCGCCTGATCAGGCTAGCCACCCAGCGTCAGGACCGCCTCCGCCTCGCACCTCCCTATCGGAGCATCGCCGCCCTAGAAGCCTCCACTCCACCCCTGCCTCGCATCTCCCGATCCGGAGCAGTACCGCCCACCGAGACAGGAAGAGGCGAGACGACCCGTCCAAGCCAGGCGCTGGAGAGTTCCATCGCGCCTCGACCTAGACCCGCCACTTCCGGATCGTTGTCCGGACAACTGATACCCTTATTCTGATCCGAGGTCCCAGCCACCTCAACCGAAGGCGGACCCACCGGACCCCCAGCCTTAAAATCCAGATCCGCCAGGCTCGTAGTTAAACAGGTCTGGCCATTAAGCCACGCATCGTCCGTACAGTCTGTGAACTCGCGAGTCATCTCACTCCCAATGACAGGAACTTGCGTTGCCCTCGAGATGCGAGACGCAGAAATCGTGCTGAAGGAAATCTCCTGCAAGATACGAGGAGTCATCTCCGATTTTCGTTCCCCCTCGATTGCCACAGAAGGAGCCCCATCCCCGACCTTCTCTGGATCCTTCTCCCCTTGCAGCTTCACCGACCGGCTTCCGATGCCCTTCCCTTCTCCGCCCCGGCAGCTCCCCAGTCCCGCATCTAAGATCTCCAGAAAAATCGCACCCCCCGTCGCCGGCACCTCCCACCACCCCAACAGCCCCAAGCCCAAGGGTTTGACCAAAAGGACGGCATCCAACGACTCCCCAGGCGCGGTTCCGCCGCACTCCATCTGCAGGACCTCGACGATCCTGCGAAGCAGCGCCTTGCAGGACGGCAAGCTCCTAGCAGTGAAGGGGATGTCCCGCACCCGCACCCTTGACACCTGCGTAGGCCTCAGACACCCATCTCGTTCCCGAGCCCTGTGCCATCGTAAAAGGGTAGATCCCGCCCTCGAGCCTCAAAGCAGACCTGCCACCTCATCAAACGATAGCCCTCTGGCCAGCACCTTCTAGGGTATAACTTGGGCAACGTCCCCCTTGAAGGCGGTCTTGGAGACCCAACCCATATCAGACGGTCCAAGAAGAGCGTCTCCGCTCGTCCCCCCTCCCCGATCAGTTGCAAGTCGTAGGCGGCCGAGAAGAGGCAAGACCTGCTAGTATGCGCGAATCAACGATATCAGAAGCACCTCACTGGTTCTCGGTACTACCGGGACCAGTGATCCAACCCGCCGCAGTGGAAGCACCCATGCCCGAAGGGATTAGCCCACGAAGGACGCGTCGTAGCCACGCCCCCTCACGCTCGTCGTCGGAAGATTTTTGACCAAACTTCGACCCATTCGCCGCCGGGCGGTTCTGCACCTCTCATGAGCTGCCCAGTCTTTGGTTACTCTTGGGGGCCGTTCGGATTGATTTGGGGAGTTTATCTTCTCACTCCTAGTGGACCCCACTTTTTATCTTTTTTAAAAAAATTAAATAAATCTATTTTACATCATCAATCCTATCAAAAAAATAATATATTATACCATCATATCATATAAAAATTATAAACTACTCCACTTCTACTCACTTTTCCAAACTTCAATACAATCACATCACAATAACTATACACTTTTTCAAACTTCAATACAATCATATCACAACAAATCCACTTCTAACCCACCCCCAGTTTAACCCTCTATCCAAACAACAAAACTCAAAAACGGGTTACCCTCTACCAGTTTAATCCGCCTTAACCCGCTAACCAAACGCACCCTTAAGGTTAGTCCCACATCGTGTGACCCGCCAAAGAATGCACATGAGAATGTTGCATACGGACAGTATAGTCCCTAATAGAATAAATCCGACGAAGAAGATGACAACAAATATCATCATCGATGCCCCATAAGAGGGTCACCTACTTCAGCAATAAGGCTTTATTCATAGTCTCCAAGCTCCTCACCCCAAGGCCACCGTCTACTTTAGGCAAACAAATAGTCTCCCAATCCACTAAATGAATCCTTGCACTTTCCTGCCCCGATTTCCCCCATAGAAATCTGTGCATTATCTTCTCAAATCTGAATCTGATACCTCCTGACAATAAGCAAGAGGACATAAAGAACACTGAAATGGAAGAGAGAATCACTTTTACCAACACAAGTTTTCCCCGCACAAAAGTAATGTTGCTTTCCATCCCACGAGCTTCTTCTCCATTTTCTCAACCAACAGAAGCTAGTCCGCAATCTTGATCCTCCCCACGACAAGAGGGACCCCATATAATTAATAGGTAGAGACCCACTATTTGTATCAAGGGCCACAACACAATCCCTCATATCCTCATATCCTCGTCAGATAGAACAAAAGGCACAAAGATAGATTTATTATAGTTCAAAAAGAGCCTGAACATCTCTCTGTAAATGTCTAAAGTTGATGACATTCCTTTTGCCTCATCTTTGTCATTCTCGATGAAAAAAATGATGTCATCTGCATACTACAGTAGCGGAATAGATAAGTCGCCAGTCGAGTAGCCCTTGGTTAGATTGCTCTCAACTACACGATTCGCCATGCAAGATAAGACATCGGTCACAATGGTAAACAACAAGGGCATTAGAGGACAACCCTGACGGACACCACCCTCAAGGTGGTCGTTGACAACACCTCATAGGAGGTAGTGGTCACCAAGGAAGGAAATATCGGTATCGATATCGTTTCGATACAATGTCGATACCGATATATCGCCGATATATCGGCGATATATCGACGCATATCGCCGAAACCCGGTATCCACCAAGGCATTTTCTCCTGTCGATATCCGATATCGTCCATATCGGCGATATATCGGTGACCTGTCGATACCGATATATCGCCGATATATCGACGATATATCGCGATATGGCGATCCCTGGTGGTCACACAACGCTTCACCCAGGTCCCAGCTAATCCAACGAGGAGGAAAGCCACGCTTGCGCAAGACCGCCCAAAGAAAACGCCAATCCATGGTCATAAGCCTTGGAGAAGTCCACCTTCCAAAGAACACCCTTCATGTTCGTCCAATCAGCAACAATCTTAGTTGCCATTGCAATGATGTCGCCAATCTGCCTCGAGGGAATAAAAGCGGACTGCAAAGGGGAGATGAAGTGCTCCAAGATCTTGTTCAGATGAGTGGCAAGAACCTAAGCCACAACAAGATAAATTGCATTAGAGAGCACAATCGGCCTAAAATCTCCCACCCTTTTGATCATGTCCTTTGGCAGAAGAAAAATAAGGGCCTTATTCAGTCTTTCGAACCCATAATTGCCTTCGGCAAAATCGTTAACCACTTCCAGTACCTCAGCTCCCACTAATTTCCAGAACTCACCAAAAAAAGCTAGTAAAGCCATCAGGACCCGAAGCATTGTCTGCATTCAGATCCACACCGCACTCTTCTCCTCTTCCAACGTGAAGCTGACCTCCAAACTGCTTGCATAATTAGCAGAAATCCGAGATGCCCCTGCACTAGTCCACCTCCACTGTCTCGAGTCCTTTCTCCAAGAGAACTCATGAAAATGTCGGGATATAGCCCTCCCCATCTGAAGATCTCCCTCCACCGAAACATCATTCACCACTACAAACCAGAAACCATTGTGCCGTCGGCGCCCACTGGCCATCTGATGGAAGGTCGTATCGACATCTCCCTCCTTGAGCCATCTCTGTCTAGACCGTTGCTTCTATTCAATAACTCGTTTCTTGTCCTCACCCAAGATAATTTTCTGAGTCGCGTACCTAACAGCCCGCTCCTCTCCCCCCAGCTCCCCCTCATTTTCAAGGGCATCTAATATGCACATTTCCGCCTCTGCCACAAGATGACGGGTCAATCTGGACTCTTTGATCTCCTTGTATCGACAAAGGTGATTGCATAGTAAAGTTAATTTCTGTGCAAATCGTGAAGCAGCCGAACCCGAAATATTAGAAAATATAATGCGGAAGCTTATCAGAGCAATAAAGAATAAAATATTTA
Organism: Ottelia alismoides; assembly: GCA_037367405.1. NCBI lineage: Eukaryota > Viridiplantae > Streptophyta > Magnoliopsida > Alismatales > Hydrocharitaceae > Ottelia > Ottelia alismoides. Next base: position 148,986 of record JAZKJV010010631.1, read on the forward strand.
GGAACACCTGGATTTTAACGTGGAACCCTACTCCATAAGAAGCGGGATGAAATCACGGGAGAACGCCTCAAAGGGTTGATGTATGCATTGTACTTTCTACTGAATACAGAGGCTAGGGGGCTTCTTATATAGCCCTCACTGAGTCTCCACATCCCACAGACGGTCGATGTGGGACTACACAACTGGATGTGGTAAATGGATCCTGGAGTGATCTATTTACCCATCTACACCATAAATGACGCATAACATATATACTTCAACACTCCCCCTCAAGATGGAGCATGCAATGCTTAGCTTGAACAAACAGAAAGAAATCTCAAACTCACGCTACAAGACACTACGGACAATATCAACTCAACGCACACAACTGTCGGTTGTTGTTGAGGACATTGCTTCTCATGTCGTGCAGGTGAGGAGGACCAAACAAACTGGAGTGTGAGTCAAACTAAGTATGATCTATATTGCGCCTATTAGAGCCACTGTAACCGAAAATGAGTCTCCACCTGGAGAACTCTGGCCTGTCACAACATGTGGACACCTACTCTATCTCTTGAAGGGTCAAACTGGAAAGTCGTGGAGATATCCTCGTCGGATTCCATGGTCACTGGAGAATGGAGTCTGAAACGTCTCCTCGTCGAAGAACTGGGTATCTCCCATACTGGCTCTGAGAATGGGATCTCTACTCTGGAGTTCCTACTAAACCACATGAAAATCCTAAACCACATAACATAAGGAATGGGATCTCTACGCTGGAGTCTCTATGGATCACATGGAAACTCTGAGCCGACAAAACTAGAAAGGTGAGGACCTCACAACTGATCGCATACTTGTGCGAATCAAAATGAAGACCCTAAATCTGATCGTCAAGTCTGGAACTAAAAAACTGTATAATATGAGAATCTGGCTATCCTAGAGTCAGGAGAATCTAAAAATGTGGCCTGTCGAACTCAACACAATACTCCCCCTTCCTCTCATACTTGTCGGAAGACAATGACATTGACAAAGTTGGGAGAAGTTAATAAAAATGGGGAAAACATGAATCACATAAGCCGATAATCTTTTTTTCTTAGCTTGATTTTTCCCTTTTTATTTTTTTAACTACGCCGTTCATTTTTTACGGCTTTTGACCCTCTTTTTTCACACAATTTTTATGAGTCGTTTCATCAATTTTTTTCCAGATTTCTTTCTTTTTTTCTCTTTTTTTTTTACTTTTTTTCTCTCTCTCGACCCAATTGGGCCCTTACCATAATCGAAGCCCACTTGGGCTTTCTCTCTCCTCCCCTCTCCTCTCCTCTTTCTTCCATTATTTTTACAAAACCACAGCCCAATCGGGCCACCCTTATTTAGGGTTCCCTCTTGGAACCTATTCTCGAAGATGGCACAATCTGGCCCCTTGGGGTTTCTTCTCAAGCCATCGCCATCGAGGATTCAAGGGGAGGGGAGACCGCCATGAAGGATTTCACACAAGGGGAAGTTGGGCGGCGTGCTGGAGATGGAGTTGCCGCCACTGCCCGTATGAGGGCCTTGCCTGGAGGGTGCATGCGAGGAGGGGCCTCCGCCTGGAGCCGCAGGAAAGGAGGGGTCGAATGTCGCAACCTTCCTGGCTTCTTCGAAGTAGGGGCTGCACTAGATCGAAGGGGCATGGCGACATCTGGGTACACGATCGGAGGGGTGATGCCTAACTAGGGGCACGATCGAAGGCTTGGTCTTTTCTCTTATCGCGGCCTTGGGCGTACTGCTAGGATCCAAGGGGTCCCGCTTGGAACTAATGACCCACCTTATCGCGGAAGGCTTCTTCGAAGTAGGGGCTGCACTAGATCGAAGGGGCATGGCGACATCTGGGTACACGATCGGAGGGGTGATGCCTAACTAGGGGCACGATCGAAGGCTTGGTCTTTTCTCTTATCGCGGCCTTGGGCGTACTGCTAGGATCCAAGGGGTCCCGCTTGGAACTAATGACCCACCTCATCGATGGGTTTAGGTTGGTGGGCTGCATATGGGGATTTGTGGGAGTGCGCACCGCCATAGATGGGTATGGTCAATCGAGGGCTCCGCTTGGGATTAACAAAGGCTCCATCTGGCGAGACCTCTTGGGACTTCGGACTTGGGTGCAGCACCGCCTTGGGTTTTCGTCGCCCACGCAAAGGGCAGAGATGCCTCGCAGGTGGCTTCTGTCGCTGCCGCCTGGAGATGCTTTCTCGGAACTGTTGTTGCTAGAGAGGTGTCGTCAGGAGGAAAGGTGTGGCTGCTTGGGACTTCTTCAATGTTTGGAGGTTCGCCATGAGGAAGAGCATGGCAAGATGATATCCACTCCAAATCCCTAAGGACTCGGGTTGCCTCATGTGGCCTGGAACAGAGAAGAAAAGGCACGAGGGCTTCGAGGCCTGGGGATCTGGAGAGATCGAAGATGGCCCCTACGATAGGTTGGTGGGCTGCATATGGGGATTTGTGGGAGTGCGCACCGCCATAGATGGGTATGGTCAATCGAGGGCTCCGCTTGGGATTAACAAAGGCTCCATCTGGCGAGACCTCTTGGGACTTCGGACTTGGGTGCAGCACCGCCTTGGGTTTTCGTCGCCCACGCAAAGGGCAGAGATGCCTCGCAGGTGGCTTCTGTCGCTGCCGCCTGGAGATGCTTTCTCGGAACTGTTGTTGCTAGAGAGGTGTCGTCAGGAGGAAAGGTGTGGCTGCTTGGGACTTCTTCAATGTTTGGAGGTTCGCCATGAGGAAGAGCATGGCAAGATGATATCCACTCCAAATCCCTAAGGACTCGGGTTGCCTCATGTGGCCTGGAACAGAGAAGAAAAGGCACGAGGGCTTCGAGGCCTGGGGATCTGGAGAGATCGAAGATGGCCCCTACGATCTGGATACTGCATGTAGGATTAGCGTTTCAAGAAAACCCTAGAACTTCTACAATACTTGGACATATCATAATCTTGATTCCTTGAACAAATAATCTTCACAAATAAATCTTCAACTTCAAAATCGAATCTCTAACAGAAATAAGAATATGAAAACCTCGAGAATCGAACCTGCTCTGATACCATGTAAGAAAATATAACACGGAAGCCCATCAGAGCAATAACAAACAAAATGTTTAGGAATATCGGGATTTTAACGTAGAACCCTACTCCATAAGGAGGGCAATGAAACCACGGAAGAACGCCTCAAAGGACTGATTTATGCATTGCACTTTCTCACTGAATACAGAGGGCGTGGGGCTTCTTATATAGCCCTGACTGAGCCTCCACATCCCATAGACGGTCGACGTGGGACTAAACAACTATATGTAGTAAATGGATCTTGAAGTGATCCATTTACTTTTAACCTGGGAAGGAAGGTGGGGACCTGCAGGATGGGGGCATGACATCTCTCATGTATGGATCGTCAGAGCTACAATTGATGGGGGCCCGGGGAGAGCTTTGTGGAGAAGCCCCTAGGTTCGGGGTGTCATATATGCGGAGACGAAACGGGAAATTGGAGAGAAGAATGCGAATAGCAGCTCTCATGGCTTCCCCGTCCCTGCAGATGTCGCCACGTAGGTTACAACTAACTGCTCGGGATGTATCGGAGATGCACAACCGCTTTGGGCCGCTTGACAGATGCATTGCCGAAAGGCTAGGGGTGATCCCCCAAGGATGTATGCACATATTATCCATTAATGAAGATGCTTTCTTGGAACGTCTGGGGGTTAGGCCGCCCCGAGAAACGCCTGACGATTAAGAACTTGTTATTGGAGGCGGGGGTTGATATTTTCATGCTTCAGGAGACTAAGACGTCGGGGTGTGAGGGCGGGGTCTGCAGGGAGCTCAATGGTGGGGATCGGTTTGGGGTGGCGGAGCTAGAAGCCCAGGGGGCTACGGGCAGGGCCCTCACGTGCTGTCTGAAGGATGTCTACGAGTTGGTGGGGGTGTCGAAGTCATCTTTCTGCCTTTCGGTGTCCCTGAAAAGGAAGGGAGTTGGGATGAATTTGGTGGTTACAAACGTGTATGGCCCGATTGGGGCGGATGGGAGGTCCTTGGCGGCTGACCTGGAGGGGGTAGGAGAGGCTTTTTCAGTTGGAGTTTGGATCGTTGGTGGTGATCTCAATGTTACTCTCCTCTCAGGTGACATGCCGAATTCGAGGGGGGGGGAGGGATCCGGGTTCAGAGAGCTTTAGAAGGGTGGCACATTCCTTGTGGCTTTCCATCTTCGACGCGACTGACTGCTCATACACGTGGAGAAATGTCAGAGCGAGGTCCAGGCTTGACCGTTTCCTACTTTCTACCGAGGCGGTGTACGTTTTCCACTTAGCACGGGCTTGGGCGTTGCCGAGGGCGTATTATGATCATACACCCATTCTGTGGTCGTCTAGCGAGGAGAGGATGAAGAGATCACGCTTCCATTTCGAGCGTAGCTGGCTCTTGGAGGAAGGCTTCAGAGACTTGGTTGTTGCACAGTGGAGAAGCATGTCTTCAACGGGATCGGCTGTTTCTACGTTTGCGGCGAAGCTGGGGCTCCTCAGGTCTTCCCTTGTCACGTTCGGGAGGGTGATCATGATGCGGCTTAGGGCCAGGAGAGGGGAGGCCCAGGAGTGGGTGGTGAGTCTTGATCGGCTGGATGACGAGAGGGGGTTGAATCAGGATGAGGTGGCGGAGAGGTTGGGGTTGCTTGAGGAGCTGACATTGGAGGACAGAAAGGAAGAGGTGGAATGTAGGCAAAGGTCCAGGCAGAAATGGCTGAAGGAGGGGGGATGCCAACATGAGATTCTTTCATTCCATGGCTACTGGGTGCAGGAGAAGGAACTACCTGCACGAGATTGAAATTGGGGATGTGAGGGTGTCTGGAGACGATCTGATTTGCGGTGTGCTGCGAGACCACTTCACCGAGCTCTCACGTAGGAGGCAGAGGGATGGTTGGGGGTGGCGGGGTGTGGGGGTGGAAACCTTGAACGGGGAACAGAAGGAGGTTCTGATGGCGGATTTCACGGAGGAGGAAGTGAGGAGGGCTGTCTGGGGGCTGAATGTGGATGGGGCTCCTGGACCGGATGGGTTTCCAATCTCTTTCTACCGTGAGTTATGGGATGTACTAAAGGATGATATTTTAGAGGTTATCAACGAGTTCAACATGGACAACAGAGGCTTCGACAAGATTAACAAGGCATTGATTTTTCTCTTGTCGAAGAAGGATAATCCATTGAGTGTGGACGATTTTAGGCCGATAGCAATCTCCAATGCCATCTATCTAATTGTGGCGAAGGTACTTACGAACACGCTGAGGCTGGTTATGGATTCGGTGGTGCTTCAGGGTCAGTCCGCTTTCATCTCAGGGCGCCAAATGGTGGAAGATTTAGTTGCGGCGTCGGAGATTTGCCTCGAATGGAAGCGATCAAAGAAAAGGGCAGCGCTGTGGAAGATTGATTACGCCAAAGCTTATGACTGCGTCGACTGGAGTTTTTTTTGTGGATCTCATTATGTCAGAGGGGCTTCTCGGAGATTCGGATTCAGTGGATGAAGAGATGTGTCACGACATCCTCATACTCCATCCTGGTGAACGGCAAGCTGGAGGGTGGTCTCGTTCAACGTTAGCAGGGCGTCCGTCAGGGCTGTCCACTTGCGCTCATGCTTTTCGTTCTTGTGGCGGACGGTATGACAGTTTTGTGTAGGCAGGCGGTGGAGGCTGGGTAGTGTGAGGGCTTTAGGCTGGGGAGCCTGTCTATCCCGGTGCTGCAATATGCAGATGATACTATCCTCTTTCTTGGTGGTTCAGAGGAGCAAAATTGAAATGCGGCGCACCTTTTCGATATTTTTGGCAAGCTCTCTGGACTCGAGCTTAACATGAACAAATTAGTGGTCGCAAGTTTTGGCATGGACTTGAGGGAGTGCAACCGACTTGCGGATGTGGTGGGATGGCCTCTGGGGGACCTCCCTATTTCATACTTAGGGCTACCGCTGACGGACAACAAACTTAAGAGGTCGAACTGAGACAGTGTCGTGCTCAGATTGGAGAGTGGCTGGTTGGATGGAAAGCGATAACGTTGTCTAGGGATGGGAAATTGACACTCCTCAAACATGTCCTTGCTGCCGTCCCGATCTTCTTCTACTCGATGAGGTTGATGTCAGTAGGCATGAGGAAAAAGGTGGAGGCCTTAATGAGGAGGTTTCTTTGATCGGATGGTAGACGACAGAAATCTGAGTTGCATCTTGTTAGCTGGGAAGATGTCACCAAGGGAAAATGTGATGGTGGCCTTGGTGTCCGTGATGTAGAACTCATGAACAAGGCCTTGCTTGCCAAGTGGATATCTCATATTTGGGGCTCCTCGACTTCGTTGGTTGCCAGACTTTTGAGGAACATCTATGGTGTCAACGGGGAGCTGATTGTCGGAAGGAGAAGGTTCGAGTTGTCGCTATGGACTAGAATACATGCCATTTTGCCGACCATTGGGCATAAGCTGAGGCCCCACGTGGGTAACGACCACATGTTCAGGTTTTGGAGAGATGACTGGATGGGAGAGGTTGCTCTGGGGAGAAGATTTCTTAGGTTGGAGGCTTTGGTTTGCAGAGAAAGATGCAACTCTTGCTCAAGTTGCGGAACAGGGGACGTGGGGCCGCTTTTCGTCGCGGACCTCTCTGACCAGCGCTTCGATGACTTTACGAGGATGCTGACGGAGATTCCCTTTGCCAGGGGAGCTGACACAGGAGGCGGACCATTTTGAGTGGGAAGGGGGGAGATTTTCGATCAAGACGGTTTACGTGTCAATGAGGGGTTCGACGGCGCCTGAGGGGTAGGACGAGGATCTGTGTGAGGATATGAAGATCATCTGGGCGGCACAGAGCCATTAAGGGTGAAGATTTTTCTATAGTGCCTCAAAGAAACAGGATATGCGATAAAACAAGGAGGGGAAGACGTGTTTGGCATTGAAGACGTGAGGTGTGACAGATGTGAGGACTCTGTGTTAAGATGCGGATCATTTGTTCTTTGGGTGCGCTACGTCGATGCAGGTTTGGAGGGGCACAAAGCTTGGCTTGGGTTGGGCATCGCTGGGGCTGACGTGTTCTAGATATCGATCCGCTCAATGGGCAGGGGATTGTCGGATGACTGCTCTAAGCCATTTGCGGTGTTGTGGTCCATTTGGTTGGGGTGGAATGATTTGATATTAAAAAAATCAGAGGTTTTACTCAGATAATGTTGTTTTCCCACTTCAATGCCTTGCATAATTTCTAGGCCCCTTCGTAATGTAACCCTTATTTCCAAATCTTAAATCAAACTGTGGTGACTCCCGACTCGGAGCGCATCCTCTTTTTCATGTAAAAAATGTGCATTCTTTGGCTTTTTGGAAGGGTATATGCTCGGTTTTGCCTCGTTTCCACGATCTGTTTCGGGCGGTGCTTGGAAATGGACAATCTTTTACTTTCTAAGAGGACGACCGGTTTGGTGAGGGTGCTTTGTCTACTCGCATCCCTCGACTGCTTGCTTTGGCTGTCGATCAGGATGCATGGGTTTCAAAGTGCTGGACCGATGGGAACTGGATGCCTTCTTTTGTTACCGATTTCTCGGACCAACGGTTTGAAGATATCCTATTATTACTTGATTCCCTCCGTCTCTGCATTCGACCTTCGGGCAGGGACCACTGGGTGTGGCGGGATAACTCTTTCAATGTCAGGAGGGCTTACTGGGCAATCTCCAGGCCACCACCCCCTAGAACAGACTCTTTGATTCGTGAATGCAATTTATTTGGGAGTTGCGCCTTCCTAGCAGAGTTGGTTTCTTTTGTGGCTAGTGAGAAGAAGACAGATCATGACGAGGGACAGCTACGCTAGACTCTTACCTGATATTTCCGACCGGTGCCCTCTTTGCGAGTCGTATATTGAAACCGTGGATCATCTCTTCTTTAGATGTTTGAAAACTGCTGCTTATTTGGGAGGACAGTGATCTGAACTGGCTGAGTATTCAGGATCTGGACAGCTTCTGGGAGTCCTTGTATCATGTATGTTGGCAGGAACCGTGCCCGTTCCGCCATCCTTCGCCTTTGGCTCTGATTTGGTCTATTTGGTTGGGTAGGATAACTCCCTTTTTTTCCAATGAGCGTTTTTAATGTGAAAACGTAATCCTCCATTTTAAGCGTTCTCATAGAGTCTTGGTCATTGTAAGTTTTCTATTACTCATCTCTGTCTCAATATATTGGGGAGGACACCGTAGTGTGTTCCCCCTTTTTTGGCTTAAAAAGATATATTTGTAAATGGCTATATGCATGTGCATGTCATCGTTTTCTCGCATTGACAAGCACCAATATATCTTGTGCTTTCTAGTGATGAAATGTTCTGGGATACAGATGCCTCTGAAAGCTGATGAGAGAGTTGTTTATGAATTCTTCTCACAAGCAGGCAAGGTCAGTTTCCTAATATAACTCTCTACGTTTGCACCTGTAGTATATTTCTATTAACGAATTTTCACCAAATTGCATTATTAATACTTTTATTTCATTTAATCACAGGTATGCCACTTAATGAATTGTGTAATGCACAGCACTTCCTCGCTGTCCTGTTCAAAATTTCAGATTCATTTTGATTTATATAAATATATAAATGATCTCCCTTCTTAAATCATACAAACTATTTAAGAGTATCTATGCCATTATTGAGATTAGTTTTGTTCTTGTTGCAGTAATTCTTCCCTGCCCTCATTGAGGCGTATTATAATGACTTTTTGTGGCTCAACATTCTTTTAATTTGGTGAGTGTGTGATCACGGAGAAGTTGATTGGAGATAGAGTAGATTGCTTTCGTGGGTGGCTTTGTCTGCAGTAATATTATGTAGTCATTGAATCACTATTTGTGCACAACATACAAGTTGTTTCTTTGCAGGTGAGAGATGTGCGGCTTATTATGGATCGAAATTCCCGACGATCAAAAGGAGTTGGGTATGGATCATATATTTTAGATAGTATCAATCTTTGAGTTCATGCATGTGCATATTTGCTCTATTTACGAAATGTGGACTTCTAGAGTTCCTACTGCCACTGCTGTCCATTAATTAACGCTCAGTCTTTTTATCATGATGTGGTTATCAGTTAAATTTAAAGATATTATACTTCTTTCTATTTCTGATTTTCTTATGTAATGACCCCTTTCTAACTGAACAAGACAAGTCTTTTTTCATAATCACTCATTCACTCTTGCCAAACAACTATTTTTACACAATGAATCCTCCATCTGAAATTTGTGGGCCAAACTCTTAATTCAACATATTGCCGATTGACTCTCGGGGACCTAAACATGATAATAGATTCCTCACACTTTGGTTTCTTTTGAATTTTGCTTATTTTTTTATAAACATTGTAGCTGCCCTCGAGAAAACGCACACACCATTGGCACTCTTAGAATCTTTACCATGAGTTGTTAAAAATAATTAGGCCTGGCCCTTTGGTTTGTGTGGAGTCCAAACTATTTGGCGTGAATATCAATGAAAAAAACTTGAGCACAACTTTAGTTTCGGTCAGATCAAAGCTTGATGTGCAAACATAGACGCTCATACATAATACATTTATGCCTGGAAGTACTTGTGGATATACCAAGAATTAAATTTAAATGGACATGCTAACTTATAGACAAATTGAACTTGAATGAGTAAAATGACCTGGTTTTCAAAACATTTGGGAGACCCCTGATTTACTTGTCTTCAGCATGCTATCAGGGAACGATTTTGCTTATGGGGCTATAAAGTTTATTCATTATTTTTTTGAATATCAGGTTCATCGACCGCATAAGTTCCCCTCCTTCACGCACTTTTGTTGGAGGGCCATAAACAAGTGTTACAACCACATACAACATAGATTTGAAGGATAGGTGGAGCTTGCAGACTGATGAGGGGACTAATGATGGTTGTTGCATGGGTCAGTGCTCACAAGTTCATTGATGTAATCAATGAAACAAGGTGAGAGGGAATATATGGAAAAAGAGGGTGGGGGAGATGGGGCAACTTGCTTGTAGGCTTGCTGCACATGGTTATAGTGTGAAAGCATAGAGATCCACGAGTTGAGAGGGGGACTCATCTTGCCTTACAACAATTTTGGAGTGGAATGACGAAGATACATGAGGGAAGGGATAAACATGAGAGGAAAAAATATGGGAAAGCCTTCTCCCACTTTAAGTAGGGTCGGCTACATGGGCTCTTATCAAATCCATGTTGAAAGATCCGACTATTTTTTACGTTGGGTTTTGGCATAAGGGAAAGATAATACAACAACAAAGCCTTTTCCCACACTTAAATAGGGACAAGAGAGAGATAATACTGAGATAAAATCCTACAACCATGTTTCAACGTGGACTACCTTTCTCATTATTCAAATGGTCCATAACATGATAAGCGTACACATAATTATCCGAAACAATTAAAATCTGAACCAATTCTTAACGATTATCCTGAACTAAAAGAAAATAATTTAATTCCGTAGTAATGAACATATGGATAAAATTTAAAGGAATTTTACATCCATAACTCTCTATACTTTAATTATAACTGCATATAATTTGAAATTATGTAGGGTTCAACATATAATAATGGAAGTATAGGGTTATGTGTGTAAACATTCCAAATTTATAACTAAACCTTGGAAAAAATATGTTCAGTGAAATGCTAATGCATGAAATTTCAAAATTCAAATTGCCGTACTTTTCCATTTGAAGGAACTCGTTTCTACTGAGGTGTTTTTTGTTGACATTGCTTGGGACATTGCGGGGTTTTATTTATAATTCAATTGGGCATTTTCTGTTGAAATATGGCATTTTATACTGTAAAATTCCTCTTTATTTCAGTTTTTTGGGACTTTTTTAGGAGTAATTTTGTGGGTTTCTACTAGTGTGTGGGTTACTTTCAAATTGTAGCCCGTGGAAATGGGGGGCTTAGTGGGACAGGAGGGCGACTTCCAAGGCAAGATGGCAATGCTACAAGTGGAAAATGTGATGGAGGCAACATTGGCTTTTGCAAGACGTGATTCTTCTACAGGAAACCAAGTTGGCTATATTCGACGAGGATGTTTGGCGCTCTTTTGCGGGGGGAATCTGGATGAATTCTCTGCTTTGCCATGTACTTGGGCATGCCAGGGGCTTGCTTGTTGCTTGGAAGTCTTCGGCTTTCTCCTTTGTTTCTGTCGTCAAGGGCAACCACTCTATCTCTGTCTTGCTTTCCAGGAAGGCGGATTCTGAAACAATCATCTTCTCCTGTGCGTATGGGACGAGCTTCGGCAGGTCAGTCAGGATCATCCGAATTCGCCTTGGTTGATAGGGGGAGATTTCAATGTTACCTTGCAGGCTTCAGATCGACCCCGGTCCAGGGGGGGCTCAGATCCGGGATCTGCTAATTTTGCGGAGTTCGTTAATTCCTTGGCTTTGGAAGATCTTCCTGCTTCGGACGTTACGTTCACTTGGAGGAGTTCGTCCTCTAAATCGTGTATTGACAGGTTCTTCGCTTCACAGGCTTTTATGTCGTTTTTTCCCCTGACGAATGTTCTCTCTCGGGCGCGCTCTTTCTCTGATCATACTCCCTCATTTGGGACTCCAACGTATCGCCTCCAGCTGCGGGTTTCTTTAGATATGAAAGGTGTTGGTTGCTTGAGGATAGCTTCCGGGAGGTGGTGGCTGATAATTGGAAGGAGGAGTGCGAGGGTCGGTCGGTGGTGGTCAGGTTTGGGAGGAAGTTAGCTCGTCTGCGGAGCACTCTGCTTCGTTCAAAAAAAGGTTGCGGGATGCAAGGGCGTCTGCCAGGAAAGATGCAGAGGTGATCGTTGCGGCAATGGATGCTTTGGAGGGGTCAGAGACCTCTGCCCCGAGGAGATTTCCTCCAGGTCTGCGGCGTTGACCGCGGTGGAAAGGGAAGAAAGGATGAGGGTGGCGGAGTGGCGTCAGAGGGCTAAGGTCAAGTGGATTAGGGAGGGGGATGCTAACCATGGCCTTAAATTTCGCCGAAATTCGGCCGAATTTCGGTCGAATTTCGGTTTCGGTAGGTGACCGAAATTCGGCCGAAATGGCTATATCGATCGAAATTTGGGGGGGTCTAGTTCAAAAAACCACCGAAATGACCGAAATTTCGGTCGAATTTCGACCGAAATTCGGTCGAAATTTCGTTTCAGTCCCTCACCGAAACGAAACCGAAATCCGATTTTTAAGGCCTTGATGCTAACTCGTCCTACTTTCATAGAGTGGCCTCTAACAGGAGGCGGTCTAACTATATTCATTCCATCTCCTTCGGGGGTAGGGAGATCGTGGGTGAGGAGTTATTGGGGGGGGGGGTGAGGTGGCCGCCTACTTCAGGGAGTTCACTTCTGTTCGTGCGCCCCGTCGTTGGTTCTGGTCGGGGGAGGATACCCCGCAACTCTCGCCCTTGCTTTGTGCAGAATTGATTAAGGAGGTCTCTGTGGAGGAGGTCAAGAGTGCTGTTTGGGATCTCAACAGCGACGCCTCGCCAGGTCCGGATGGTTTCCCCATTGCATTCTACAAGGATTTCTGGGAGGTGGTGGGGAAGGACGTCTGGGAGGTTGTCTCAGAATTTTGCATTGGAAACGCAGGCTTCGACAAGGTCAATAGGGCTCTCATTGTGTTGTTGCCTAAGACCTCTCCGCGCGCTATTGAAGACTTTCGGCCGATTACGATTTCCAATGCATTATACTTGATCGTGGCAAAGTTCTGGCGCGGAGGCTTGCGTCGTTGCTTGACGACTTAATCGAGCCCTCTCAGGCTGCTTTTATCCGGGGTCGCCAAATCTCCGAAGTTACGGCTCTTGCTTCTGAGATGGTAGAGAGCTGGGTGAGGAGGGGGAAACAAGGGGTCCTATGGAAGGTGGACTTTGCAAAGGCTTACGACTCACTGGATTGGAAATTCCTTTGGAGGGTGCTGCGGGCTCGTGGGTTTCCAAGTATATGGATATCGTGGATGTGCAGATGCATTACTACTGCTTCTTTCTCTATTATGTTGAACGGCCGTGTCATTGGCGATCGGTTTCAGCCAAGAAGGGGCGTGCGACAGGGATGCCCCTTGGCACCCATGCTATTTGTTATTGCGGCGGACGTCTTGCCACGGATGGCGGCTAGGGTAGTTGAGCGTGACCTTTCCATGGGATTCTCTTGTGGCTACCGGAACGTCCCAACTCTTCAATATGCGGATGACACTATTGTGTTCATCGAGGGTGGCTTGGAGGAGGTCAGAGGGATGGCGGTGACGCTGAAAATCTTTAGTGAGCTCTCGGGACTTCCCATTAATCAATCCAAATCCAAAGTGATTCCTTTCGCGTGGGATGCGGGCTCGGCGGCGGCATGTGGGCTGCTACTGGGAACTCCTCCCTCCTCACTTCCAATTGATTATTTAGGGTTGCCTCTGGGGGCGAGGAGGTCGAGATTTCGTGATTGGCACAAGGTGGTGGACAAGGCAGAAAGGAGGCTCGCAGGGTGGAACGCGGCAATGCTCTCTCAGGGAGGTCGGCTCGTTCTTGTTAGATCGGTCCTTGCTTCTATACCTATCTACTTCCTTTCAAATTGGATTATCCCGGTGGGGATTAGGAAGCGCCTCGAGGGTCTGATGCGGATCTTCCTTTGGGGGAGAAGGGGACCTTCTTCGCGTGGTCCTCATCTGGTGGCCTGGGAGGAGGTGACTAAGAGGAAATGCGATGGCGGTCTTGGCATACGACGGCTTGATCATGTTAATGATGCGTTGCTTCTCAAGTGGGTCAGCAGGCTGTGGGGTAGTGCCAACAGCTTCTTTCCCTCCATTTTGCGGGATGTATTGTCTCTGGGGGTGGAGATGGTGCAGGACGTGGATGATCGACGCTCTGGAACCCCCTTCTGGCGGGGGATCATATCTGCTGCTCGGCGCTATTCACATCTCTTTAAACCTGTGCTTGGGGATGGTAACTCCTTCCTGTTCTGGCGCGATAGGTGGGCGGGGGTGACCCCCCTCGGTGATACCTTCCCGCGCCTTTGCGCTTTGGCGAGGGATCCTCGTGCGACGGTGGCTTCCTACAGGAGTGGGAATGATTGGTTCCCTTCTTTTGCCAACAACCTATCGGATCAACGGTTTGATGACCTTTTGGCTCTCCTTCAGTTGCTTAAGGATGCGCCCACGCCCTCGGGTGGTCGGGATCACTGGATTTGGCGCGATGGCGTTTTCTCTACAAAGCAGGCGTTCAGGGCCATTTCGCAGCAGCCGATTTCACAGCAGGACCTCAGGGGCAAGGACTTTAATTTGATTTGGCGTCTCAAGCTCCCGGAGAGGGTCGTGTTCTTCCTGTGGCTGCTTAGACGCGGGAGGATTTTGACCCGTGATAGATGTGCAAGGTTCTTCGCGGGAGTTGATTCCACGGACTGTGCGCTCTGTGAAGGCAGTATGGAGACGTCGGAGCACCTGTTCTTCCAATGCCCGAGCACTGCTGTCATTTGGACGGAGGCTCAAATTCCGTGGATTAACACCTCCTCAGCTTCGTCATTTTGGGACTCTATGCAGTCAAATAAAGATAGGGCGAGGGGGGAGCTCCTTCGTCCATTCGCGTGCATCTGGGCGATGTGGATTGGGTGAAACTCGAAGATTTTCAAGGGACAAAGGTTTTACAAGGAGAATATTTTGACGCACTCGACGTTGCTCTCCGCTGATTGGTCGTTGTTGTAGTGCGTCTATCCTTTACGTTGTAGTGCATCTGGGCATGTTGTAGTGTATCTTCTTTTTGGGTGACCTGCGGGATCCGCTCGATCCTTTACGATTGTAACTCTCTTTCTCTTTTACTTCTTCACCTTTTTAATAAAAGTTTGGGACGAGCACCATGCTGTGCCTCCCCTGAAGAGTTGGTTTCAAAAAAAAACTATTAGAGGTAATGAGATGAGGTTGGTGATTATGGCTGGCAGGGAATCAACAGATGTGATGGTCGGTAGAGTGAGATAGGAGCCTTTATAATTATGGTGTAACTTCGAGGTGGATGTAGAGTCGGAGTTTGGAGTGAAGCTGTGGGCATGGGTTGGCTAGGGTTTTCCTTAGCACATGGCACAAGGGATGGTTCAGAGGTAGACAAAAGCGGGTGATATTAGCGACATTTGGAGATTAGAAATGCCTCCTTTGATCATGTATGTACTTCGATTAATGAGATGATTGATTTGACTTGTTGCATCGCATTGTTCATGATTAACATAAGGAGATTGAAAATGATGTTGTCATGAGGACAAATTGCAATAATTTTACTTTTACTTTTATGAGTCTTGCAAAGTCGTGGATGACATGTAGGGAGTTCCTTAGGATGATAAGCATTGTGCATAACATTAATAGTTTTAGTTTTTTTCGCAAATGGTGTGATGTATGACATGGTGTTCGAGGAGGATTGATTGTTGTTGATGATGTGGGACACGACTAGTTGTTGATGAATTGATGCGTTGGCATAAAAGTATGCGTCAATTTTTGTCATTTGACTTAAGGCTTTCCTGGGGAAAGTATTGAAATGCATGAATTAAGACATCAAGCCGCATAGGTCCTTGTAGAAGTGTTAGTGCTTTGAGGAATAGATAAAAGGGAGAGAATGAACATAAGCTTCTATAATTTTCTTCCATTTTGATATGCTTTTCTCACTAATCTAATGACCTATTAATTGGCTCACATAAAAGGATGCGTCAATTTTTGTCATTGTAGGGTTACATTCATATCTTCTATTAACGGTTCATATGGACAATGGCAAATTGAAAACACATCTGAATACCTATCGATTTTGTTTGAGGAATGAGTTGGATTGACCTATAAGAAATGGATGATGAGGGATAAAAGAGGAGACCTCGCATGTGACTTAAGGTTTTCCCGGGGAAGTATTGAAATGCATGAATTAAGAGTGGAACACATCAAGCCACATATGATCTTGCAGAAGTGTTAAAGTGCTGCCAGGAATGGATAAAAGGGGAAGAGAGAGAATGGACATATGCTTCAATAATTTCCTTCAAATTTGATGTATTCTGTGGTGAAGGGAAACTGGCATGGATGTTATGAAGGCAGATAAAGCAACACTTGTATTAAAGGTTGAGTCACTCATCCCTTTGAGGGTACTTGTGCATTTTTATTCTCTATGGTGTACACCCTATCCCTAACATGTCCCTAAATAAAGAGGACTAGTAAAAATAGAGAGGGCCATGGACTTATTTTCATATATCGAAGCATTGCATTCTATATGGTATTGAAGCTACGACACCAGACTAGTATTACGTACCACTAGAACTCCTTACTACCCGACCTCTCTCTTGATTTTATCATCCTACCCTAGTCAAGTGGTCCCATCATCGCATCCAATGCCCCCTCGTCGCTTGCACGCCCTTGTCACATTGGTGGTCCTCAATGTTGCCTCTATTCCAATCAAGTGGTTTCATCGTAAATACATGTCATGATCTAGATAACGATTAATCATTTTTGCTTGTAACTTTGTACAACTCTGCCATAAAGGAATATGTCTAGAAGTATGAATCTAAGATGATATCTCTAGCGGTCGATACAAACAACATGAAGAACCTGATTTCTAATTAGATTCTTAAGATGGACACAAATAATTACCGATTGGTCACATATCTTCCTCATGTCAATCGGAGGGTAAAAGAAGCATTGTATTCTCTTGGAGCCTGGGTTTGAGTCGATGACTAGTAGATATGCTAAAAGAGTCAACATGGTGTGCTTGGCTTTGAGTTGTGTCATTCTTTAGATTATAGACATCGTCATCCACTATGACATTGCGTATGTGATTTGGAATAATATGGCGGAGTTATATTCACATGAGAAGAATGTAAAATGTACCTTCAATTGTTGCATCTTAGATAGGAGGGAAATCCTCTCGCATACTATCACCTGCAATCGGAGGCGTGCTGAGCGAGAACTACAATTTTTGAGACCTCTCTCATTGTATTTGTGAGGCATTTAAGGAGGCTAAAAAGCATCATGATTATGGCATTTCTAGATGGATTAGTTATTGCTTATTTCTTAGTACCTTATCAATGGGTGACAAGTACCATTTTTCCTATTCTAGAGGAGACATATGATAAGCTTCTTGCTATCACCCAACTATAGTGGTTACTAGGTCCCATAGTACGTCCCCTTGTCCCTTTGGATAAGGGCAAAGTGTGCATGTAGGATGCTACAAAAGAGACCATGGCAAAGTTACCACTAGTTCGGTTGGACTACCATCGGACAGAGTGATCCCATTGTAATGCATATTTTGTACATGGGAGATGTGCTGGACCAAGAACGACATGCTCATAATGCTTGCTTGGCTACCACCAACGAAAGGAGAGATCGGGACAATGATTCTATCTTACTTAGATTTGGATTATACGTTCATTCACGTTGCAAAATCGTTTGCTTTATATTCCTATGTGTCCTCTGAGATAGCAATATTGACCATTGCCACGTGTCTTTCTTTGATATCCTTGCCAAGTATACAATCTCATCCTATTCACTCTGTCGAGTATGAGTGGCAGATAGATTCTAGCGATCTCATCATCTTTGTAAATACATGAGGCGATTTGATGATGCTTGGCATATTCCTCTTGAGAGGATTACACATTTGACAAATGCCTCCTTTACGCTATAGTCTGACATATTGACATGGGGATGTTACATATACTACCGTTCTTAATTTGTGTGACACGATTTTGTTACCAGATTATCTCTTCAACTTCTTATACGCAATAACAACACAACACCAAAGCTTTTTCTGACAATTAAGTAGGGTCGACTTGTTGATCCATTTTGACATTTTTTGTTACCCGATTTATGATGGGAAAATGATTAATCAGACTCATGAAGGATGGATCTACCATATTCTTCAGTCACCACTTGTTGCTTTGCTTATGTTCACCAATCCAAGGTTACAGAAATTAGTTGCAAAGGCAACACCCTATCCCAAAAACGATCTTTGGATATAGTATTCGATTCCGTTTGCAGTAGGGATCCATTTGTACTGGGATTAGTATAACTCCTTAATGCAACTTCATAACATAAAGTATGAACACACTGCTGATGCAAATGAGAAAATTCCAACAGTGAAAAAATAGTTTTTGGAGGAAAAATATTTGGTGTAAGAATTTTAGAGGGAGGAGAAGAGAGAAGGCTTGTCGGATGCAAGGGATTTGTGGAAGAAGCGCGAAGATCGCATGGACGGAGAAGGGGGATGGAGAGAGAGATGAGGTAAATCTCAATTTTGATTGACTTTGAATTTTCTTCAATAAAGGACCATTATCCTCTTCATATACGAGGGACACAATTACAAAATAAAAACAGAATCAAAATCAAATCTAACTTATCCTAATTGACTCTAACCTACTAACTACATAATATAATCGACTAATTAATTAAATCGAGATCACACGCGATCTCATTATTGTAAACTAAAATTGCAACGTACTAAATAAAAATACTTGATCCAAATTTAATCAACGGACGGAAAATAAAGGCATACTTATTTGTCTCGCGCTGCTTCAACTCTCTCTGCTGCTTCGAAAAACTCATCTGGTGAATTGCTTGGCTTTGATTTGCAATACCCAGGGATTCGTGCACAAAGAAGAAATATGGTGCATGTAACTGAATCCAAGATGTTGTCGCGGCCTTCGTGGAGTCATTTTCAAGTCAGAGAGGATGATGACTGAAGAACTGATGTGGCGCGTGTTGAGGCTTCCATGTCGTGACAGAGATTCTTAACCAGCTGTATAAGGAAAAAATGATGTGGAATCTTCATAGGTGGAATTTTGGAGTTTGGAGAGGCCATGGAAAATAGTAACATCAGGATAATGGTGAGGGAAGATGTGAATAAAATGTCTAGCCTCCATGCTCTTTTATAGGGAGGTTCATTATTCCTTTATCCCAATAAAAATCCTAATAGAATTAGGACTGAATTGCCACTTCCTTATTTTAACATACTGTTTCCATTTTTTGGGAGGGTGTATATGCAAATTTTGTATCTCCCATCACTTAAATGAAACCCCATCCGTATGTATCCCAATCCTATAGTCTTCTGGTAAGGAAATTTTAGCGGGGGAAGTTTCTTGCAATATTTCCAAATCATTTCCTTATCCCCTTTGTTTAGGAATCGGATTCTCGATAGAGGAGGCTAGGGCTCTCTTCCTCCCCAATTATCCGCTTTAACGACAGAGGTCGAATGACGATCGCCTCAGCTTCAGCATCGGTGGTGGAGGTTTGCAAGGATGCTATTTGATGCAAACGAGAAAATTCTAACAGTGAAAAATATTTTTTAGAGGAAAAATATTTGATGTAAGAATTTTTGAGGGAGTAGAAGAGAGAGGGCTAGCCGGATGCGAGGGATTTGGGGAAGAAGCGCGAAGATCACGTTGAGGGAGACAGGAGATGGGGAGAGAGATGAGACAAATCTCAATTTTATTTAACTGTAAATTGTCTTCAACAAAGGACCATTGTCCCCTTTATATAAGAGAGGCGAGATTACAAAAAATAGAAACAGAATCAACTTCAAATTTAACTTATCCTAATTGACTATAATCGACTAACTACCTTATATATCTGACTAATTAATTAAATCGAGATCACACACTATTTCTTTATTTTAATATAAAATTGCAACAGACTAAATAAAATTACTCAACCCAAATTTAATTAGCGGACAAAAAATAAAGTCCTATTTATTTGTCTCGCGTTACATCAGTTTACTGACAATAATATACTAATAAGCAACATAAAAAATTACAACATAATTAAATATACATCATGTCATAAACTAAATACACAATGTAAACATGGATACATAGGAATAACATAAAACATAAGAGACAACATGATGCGCCAAGTTATTAATAATGATATACTAAGTTACTAATTACTAACCAACTCTGAATACGACGTTTCTAACAATGATATACAAATTAGTGTAGGGGAAGCAACTAAACATATAAAGAAAGATACCATAAGAAAATGTAAAAAATACCTAACTTAGATGGCAACATAGGCTGGAGAAGAGGGGACGTATGCTCGAGAGGGCTGTTGGCGTCTCCACGACGGAGTTGATGACATGAAGGAGAGGCATGCAGTGATCGAGGGCAGGAAGGAGAGGCTTATAAAAACCTCAAAGGGAGTCTCGTCCTTGAGACTGGAGTCAAGGTCGTTAGGTGTCTTGTTTGGATTTCATTTGGCCAACCTCAAAAGGTTTTGAACTCATAAAAACCTCAAAGGGAAAATAAGCCATATCCGTTTAACATGTATATAATTAAATATGCATGTTTTAATGATTATTTGAGAAACGATGCGAGTATCGTGCCTGCATGTCAGCTTCGGTCTCCCACACCACTTCTTCGACGCTGTGTCAGTGCCACAACTCCTTGACCAATGGAATCTCCTTGCTGCGAAGCTTCTTCACATCGCTGTCAAGTATTTGTACCGGCCTCTCCTCGTATGTCAAGTTTGGCTCCACACGAAGATTCTCGTAACTGATGACGTGCCGAGGGTCACACACATACTTCCTCAAGTTGGAAACATGAAATACGTCGTGGATGCCTGAAAGGTGTGGAGGAAGAGCTACTCGGTAGGTTATCTTCCCAACTTTAGCTAGAATCTCGAATGGACCAACGTATCGTGGCGTCAACTTGCCACGAACACCAAATCTCTGAATTTTCTTCATGGGAGATACTCAGAGGAATACCCAATCTCCCACCTGTAATAATAGTAATGCATTCAAATTAAGTTAAAACTTATTAAATCATATTTGCAAAAGGAGTAAGAGAAGTGGATTTGATATATCAAACTCCAAATCTCTTCTTCTACGGTCTGCATAGCTCTTCTGACGACTCTGCCGTCAGAAGCTTCCGTCTCACAAGATCAACAACTCTCGCAGTCTCTTCCAAGAGATCTACGGAGTAGAGAGTATGATCACCTACCTCACGCCAACTGAGAGGTGTGAGGCATCTCCGCCTGTACAGGGCTTCGAATGGTGCCATGCTGATACTGGAATGATAGCTGTTGTTATACGTGAATTCAGCAAAGGCAGATGGTCCTTCCAGGACCCTTTCCACTCTAAAGTTCGTGCGCGAAGTAAACCCTCAAGTGTCTGAATGATGCGCTCACTCTACACTTCTGTATGCGGATGATAAGCATACCTCATCTTCAGCTCTGTCTGTAGTGTTGATATGAACTGGTACCAGTAATGCGACGTAAACCTCGAGCCTCTGTCAGACACCACCTCGCTTGGTATACCATGAAGTCTGATTGTAATATTGATATCTTCAAAGCTTCTCAATACAATCATGAGATTAGAAGATGTTTTCTTGGATTTGAATTAATGTTCAGCCGATTAATCGATCCAACAACAATCAATTATGATCTCGTTGAATTTTTACCATTTAGGAAAAGATTATGAATGGTCAAGAGTTAAAATTGTTACTCTGATTCTGTGTCCGTAAGTAAGGTTGTAATTTAAATATAGTCATATAGATATTATTCTTTTCTGTTTGCATTGTTGTTACATACAATTTCCCATTATCACCGTAAATTAATCCGCATAGTCAGTCCACTCTTGCATCGAAATTTCACGTTCATCTGTACTCCATAACCAATGAATTGCAAGATTAAATTGCCATTTCTATAAGCCAAGTACATCTGACTTCCCGCCATAAACTTCTCTTATAACCTTAGACTCTCATAGTTGAACAAGGAAATGGATAATTACAAAGCAGTATCAACAATTGATTGAGGTGTACTCTTTCTTGGTTCTAGTGTTTTTTTACATATACTAGGTGAATTGAAAACAATGCTATGATATTTATCATCTTACATTTATAGATAATGTTGTGCATGATTATTGAAGTATTGAATATATATATGTGTGTATATATATATATATATAGATGCATAGGTGCTTATAGGTATTCAATAATCATCCAATAATCATCAGATTCTTTAGTAAATAAAGAAAATGCAATAGAATTAGATGACTAATAATTTGTATACAACATACATGAGGAGATACCATTTAAAAGAAATCCTTTATCCATAATCCCTTGATAACTAAGCTTTGAAGTTTAGAAATTAAGATTTATCTTTTTTTAAACATAATACTTTTAACTAAATCAAATACTCCATATGCTCAAGATAACTTGCTTTATACAAAATCGACATTAAGAAAGTAAATTATAGCACTTCCAGTCGGTATTCTGGATCTGTTCAGTCCCTTATTTTTAAAAAAATAATTATCTCCTATGACGTAGACATTTTAATTTAACAAATTTTAACAGACAACATTATTTAATAACAGTAACTTGTTTCCATTTCAACTTTAAAACAGTAACTTAATTAGTTTTTACTTGATTTCATTTCAGCCTTAAAACAATATTTAATTAATTTTTACTTTATGATGTGCATAACATGGAATGAAATCTTTAATAGTTTGCAATTGGAAAAGACAGGAACAGTATCCAGTAGAAGGATCAAATGTATAGGAACTTCATGCATGATAACAAAGAAAATGTAGTAGAATTATTCCCAAAATGGCAGTATGAAGGCTGGAGATGGTGCATGCAAGACAGCAAGGAGGAGAGGGAATTGTACCTTAGATCCTCCAGATCAAAATGCATCCAACAATCTCTTCAAGATTAGTAGCAGACTAGCAGTAGCAGCTGATTGTGAAGCAGCTCCAGGCCTTGTAGCAGTCTGATCAAACTTCCTAGCTGCTGTGAGCAACAGCTGCT
The DNA here is from genome assembly GCA_037367405.1 of Ottelia alismoides. Classification (NCBI taxonomy): domain Eukaryota; kingdom Viridiplantae; phylum Streptophyta; class Magnoliopsida; order Alismatales; family Hydrocharitaceae; genus Ottelia; species Ottelia alismoides. Next base: position 171,666 of record JAZKJV010010631.1, read on the forward strand.
TCAGTAGGAGATTGCTGGAGCAGCCAGGCTTTCCAGCTGCTGGAGCCTGGAAATGGTTGGAACTTCAAGGGAGAGGGAGCAGCAGCTTCAGCTGCTTCTTGGAACCAAAAGAAGAGGGCTGGAGTCTCTCTCTCGGTGGAAAAATGTGAGGATTTTGGGGAAAAACATGAGGACAAAGGAGACATAAATAAGAGAGTAGTATTGGTGGTTGATGCTATAAGTGGAATAATGAGTCAAGACAAGTGTAAAAAAGTTTCCAACGGTTGGACTGTGCACAGTTTGGGAAAATTTTTAATTTTTTCTAATAATTATTATTATTTAAATAAATGTGAAAATCATTCGTATTCGGGCCTCGAGTCTTCGATTTAGGCGCACAATAGCTTGATTTGACCGCCTCTGAACGACAATCAATATGACTATATTGTTGATATACTTTTGATAGGGTTTGCTTCATCGAATTTCTCGAGATACAGTTATAATTTGGGGATAAATTTTGCGATTTTAAAAATATCAAATGACATCCGAGTCGATTCCATTGATCGATTGACGAACGGTCTATTTTGTTGGTCTTGATTCATCGAATCGGATTTTATGATGGTCTCGGTTCGTTTCACGGTTTTCGAATTTGCGTCGCGACTATTCCGCAGCATGCATTACAATGCAACTGGATTTTGGTCAATTTCGTCCGAACGACTTTTAATTCACGATCAAGTTATTTAACGTTGATTAACAACTTTATTGGGTTAATTGTACCCAAATCGGATCGGGTTTGGGTTTGATTGGAAACCAGATGTTAGAAGGCTTGAGGCGACTTGCTATCGGCTGGAGGTATTGGGTATGAGGGATACATGAGGAGAAAGGGCTTATCTACGGATAATAAACCCTTATTCTCCTAATCGGGTATGCGAAACCTGTTAAATGGGATTAAATACTCGCGGATTAAGCGTCCGATTAGGTTAACTAGTCGGGATGACCAACAATTGGCCGACTAGGCTTAGTCGAGTCGGCTACTGCTCGACTCGACTAATCGGACCGACTACTCTATCATTTTTACAAGCTTGCACCAATCATTTACTGCTATTGCTTTCTCGTGGCACCAACATCTTAATCACCCTTTTCTTAGCACGCTTTGACATTTTTCACCTCAGTTACCTTCCACTACCACTTTGAAGTGTGATACCATTAGCCGGGGAAGCATTATCAGAGTTTTTTTAGCATCCAATTGTTTACATGCGTCGCTTGTGTTTAATATCATTACGCTGATGTTTAAGGTTTAAGTCAGATTCTCTATAGTTTGGGGGTAGCCACATGTTTTATTTAGTTATGGTGGATGATTTTTCGTGTTTGTGCTGGGTGTTTTTTTTGAAAAATAAGTTAGATAATTGCTGAAAAACATCTGAGTTTATTCTTTAAATAAAGATACAATTAAGTGCTATTATTGATATTGATAGATATGATAATGCTGGTGAATTTTGCTTATCTTATTTTTGTGATTTTTATGGTTCTTTTCATGTTTGTTGGATGAAGTGGGTTTATTGTACTAGCGTATTAATATTGCTGAACGCAAACACTGCACATTAAGCCATGATCAGACTCCTGCTTGAATTCTTGTATAATCTTGTTAATCAATGTCCATGGTTAACTATTGATGAGAAACTTTTGATTGCAATCGTGAACCATGATCAGACTTTTTTGGCTATATCACACAAGGTTTTGAAAAACACAAGGCCTATCGAGGCTGTTTTCTGTTGATGAGGAGAAGTGTAAGCCTCAATGTATAAAGGAAAATATGCATAAAATTGCAAATAAACACACATATGTATTCCAAAGTTTAAATATACCCAAATTAATGTCTTGAAAAATGCAAGGCCTATCGAGATTGTTTTCCGTTCATGAGGCAAGGTGTAAGCCTCAATGTTCAAAGGAAAATAGGTATAAAATTGCAAATAAACACACATATATTTCAAAGTTTAAATATACCCAAATTACAGTACCATTTCCAGTATATATGTTACAAAATTATGTCCATTTATTGATTACATTTTTTCATACTAACTAAATAATTCAATGTTACACATGGATGATTAATATGACAGAATTACTGTATAACACTTGTGACTAGCATATATTGATTGTAATATATATATTATATGACTAACGTTTATGATTGTATCATATTGATGTTGTTTATATGTCTTGAATCCTAACCGTTTGTTCCGTTGAACCTAGTTGAAGAACCGTCTCATGCACCCTTGGTCGCATCATACCCTACTAGCACGAGGGGTCTCGTTGCTTGGTCAGCGAGCCAGGGGGCAGGGGGTGGTGGCTATGCAAAGCAGGTGTGCTCCCCTCTTAGGGGTTGTAGGGGGGCAACACCCCTTCGTGAAACATGTTTTTTATATGGGTTATTGTGTCCGTCTGCATCTGGATTCCTTTATACTGGAAGTACTATACTATAATAAACAAGTACCATATCACATTTATGCCCTAGTTGTGTGATTGGGTATTTTAGGGGGATGCAAAGCTGTTAAAGGAGGGAATATATGAAATATTATTTTGAAGAGTAAGAAGATGGAATTTATTAATGATGACCAATATTTCGAGGTGGCGGGACGTCATTCTAAGCATTTGGATGCACAGAAGATGGTGACTTTGTAGAAGTAGCAAAAAGTTGCTTCCATTAGAAGCAAGAGAAGCATTCCTTTGCAGTAGAAGTGGTAACAAAGTAAGCAGAAACTGATTACCAATGCCCAGGAGCAACAAAATGTTGTTTAACAATATACAGGCTTGAGGTGGAGCCTCGAAACCGCCTCAGCGCACCTCGAGGTGTATGCGATGCACACCTCGAGGCAGTTTCTGTTGAAAAACACCTCGATGCAGTTTTGGCTGAAAAGCACATCGAGGCATACACCTCAATGTCGAGGCATGTTTATTAAAAGCCATTATTGTCACCTTGTGTCTTTGGATATGTTGCCTTTGTACATCATTTGGATGGTCAAAAGTTTATCTTTGCTTACTGTTCATACCTAGGACTTGGAGGCGACCTGATCATATGGAGGAACAAGAAGCAAGTAATGATTTTTTCACTTGAACGCATAAAGCGAGTACATGCCTTGGCCCAAAAATGAGATAAAGATGCAGATATAGGCATTACTTATAAATCTTCATATACCATCGTGCAGACCGATGAAGCCGTGGTGCTACATGACCTCCAATGCATGTAGTGAAGAACTCCATGTGTCATGAGTGCCCCCGGCATGTAGAGGTCAACTACCACTTCACTAGGGATCTCATTCTTAGAGGCCTTCTTTGGACTTATGGTGTCTCGTGTTGTGACTAAGTTGAGCATGAGTGATATCTATGCTCTAGCTTGAGAAAGAGTTGGAGTTTAAGTCTTATACCTCTCTGGCAGTACTTATGTATTTTCATTCACTGTGATGTAAACCTTAATCCTAGCCTCTCAATATATAGAGAAGACCAAGGCCTTCTGTTCATATATTGAAAATGATTAAAATAAATGAATAAGACAACACAAGGTTTGATATAATTAATAATTTCTCCATTGTAAGGTAAAACAATGGAGAAATTGCATGTGTAAAATGTAGTGGTATGGTAAGGGTTAATGTTTACAGAAAGGCACAATGGTTATATGCCATTACAAAGATTGATAAGGGGTATGCAATCTTTGATGTTTCTCTCCATCTCTCTCTTTGTCGACTTCCTTTGTTGTCTATGAGGGTTCTTATGAATAGAAGTTAGAATGCCTGAGAGGAGTTGGTAACTAGATGATGTCCGTTTTGAGGATAATTAGGCTTGCCTTGTTCAAGTCTGCACTTGCTCCCTCCAGTCTAGGACTAGGTTTAGTTATGATGCTAACTATATCCAAAATCCTGATAAAGGGTGTACTGATGCTAGTTGCAAAGTAAATTTGATTCATTTGAAGTGAACATAGGCGATGTGGGTGCAGATGCAGATGTATACCTCATATAACCTGTGTCTATATGCATGAACAATGCAAAAAAAAATCTGCATAGTAAAAATAGGTGCCTAACATGTTAAGCTATATGGGCACGGATGCAGAGTAAATGCCAATCACTGCCACTCAATACAGACAATGCATTAATGCAAAACTTTGTAAAGATCTCAGCTGTTTTTCCTATTTTTCATTGGATTTAATTTTTATAGGTATATTGAATTCTATGATGTGATGTCCGTGCAAGCTGCAATTCTATTGTCTGGTCAGCTGTTTCTTGGTCAACCTGTTATGGTTAAACACTCAGAAGCAGAAAAGAATTTAGTTGCATCGAGCGGAGCTGGAGGAGCTGGTCTTCCAGGTTCTGACAGAAAGCTTTATGTTGGAAATCTTCACTTCAACATGACCGAAGAACACCTTCGACAGGTTAACGCTTGTTTGTCCATTTATTTCTTTTTAAAATAAAAAAATGTTTTTTTAATATTGGTATATTCCTTTTTCTTTATTGTTCTCTCTTCAAAAAGACGTATATTCAACAAGTTGCATTTAATAAAAAAGACATTAGACAAAGATAAGATAATGGTAAAATGGGTATTCATGGACAAAACATTTTACTCAGTCTTGTTATTTCTCTTGAAAATACCATTTGCACCCACTCCAATGGGCATTCATGGACAAAACATTTTCCTCAGTCTTGCTATTTCTCTTGAAAATACCATTTGCACCCACTCCAATGGTCTGGTGATAGTGCAGTATGTCTACCACCCAAAAGACCAGGGTTCAAATCCCCCCTCGTGGGGGTTGTATTAGGTAGACGACAACCGACATAAAAAATAGTCTGATCTTTCAACATGGATTTGAGCAAGAATCCATGTAACCGACCCTACTTGAAGTGGGATAAGGCTTCACCATATTTATGTGCTGTAGTCTAGATCTGTAGTATTGCCATACTCTATTTTGATTTATTGCCCATCACTGGAATCCTGGGACTCAGGCAATTAATAGATTTCTCCCTCAATCGCAATTCATTTCTCTCTTTGGGTGATTGCTTTATTTTTTAGCATTTCCATTTTGCAGATCTTTGAAGCATTTGGACCTGTAGAGCTTGTGCAAATGCCTCTTGATATGGAGACTGGGCAATGCAAAGGTTTCGGATTTGTCCAAGTAAGCACTGCTTGCTGAAACCATTTGCCAGTAACGATTCTTGTTTGGCTATGTTGAACATGCTGACTGTTCATATTATTAATTTAATAATGTGTGCTTTTCTCTCCCTTGACTGGTGTTCATTTGACTTCACTATTTCTTATGCCAGTTTGTTCAATTAGAGCATGCTAAAGCAGCCCAACAGAGTTTGAATGGGACATTGGAGATTGCTGGGCGAATTGTCAAGGTGAATGCCATATTCGTTACTCAAAATGCTGCATTTGTTGTCTGCAGCTTTTATATTTTGATGCCTTTATAACACAGTGAAACCTTCTGTCCCCACTATTCTTTACCTGTGAACATTACTGGAGTACGTTCTTTGTAGCATCATTTACATTTGTAGAATGTGTTGACGTGATGCTATGCGATTTAGTATTCTGTTTTTGACGTAAGTTTTACTATGTTGCCTTTTTTTTGCAGGTATCCTCTGTGACAGAGCACGTTGGAGCCCAGGATTCTGGTACAAATGCAACTGATTTTGATGACGACGATGGTGGTGGATTGGTAAGTGTTGTTGGATTATCACACGAATATCATCAGTAAACATGCTCTAGTAATCTGGAGTGAAAATGGTTCTTATAGCTGGGTTGGCACTTGCGGTGTTAATATATCCCTGTTTTGTTTGTAGATATCAGTTGTTTACTTGTAGTAATTATGTTCAAATGGAAAAAAAACTTACAGATGCCTGGCAGTTGACATTTTACCTTTAATCTTTAGAACAAACTCACCAACAAGAGGTGTTTATCTTTTACTTTCTATTTATACTACATCCTTGCATCCTCTGTTATGGATTTGACTTGCTGGATAAAGTTGATTTGTACACTGAACAAAAGCCAATTCGTCGATGGTTATTGCAGAAAATATGGTGCATAATAAGTTTATTTTAAGGGGCTCATTCCCCTTGCATGTTTTTGGAGAATGTTGACGTAACTTTTATATTTGAAGGATCATATTTTTCTGAGAAATGGAAAGAATGATCACATTGGCCTGTGCATATCCAAGCAGCTTATGGATTGGTAACCTGATTATGGATTGATGTCTTTTATTAATTAGGCTTGAGTTTATCTTAATATTCACTTCCTAGAGTGTATATATAAACCCCGTTCTTTCTCATTTGTATCATCATGCTATTTTCATGGGATAAGTAATTTGGATATGAATGGACTACTGATCTTTTGCGCTTGTAGGCTTTAAATGCCCGCTCAAGAGCACTTCTAATGCAGAAGTTAGATCGTACTGGGACAGCCTCCAGGTTCCTTGTGACCTCTTGACTTGCTGAGAACCCTGTTTTTTCTTAATCATTATATAAATTTTACCTGTTAACGTGCAGCATTGCGGAGTCACTTGGAGTACCTGTGGTTAATGGAACTACTACAGCTCTTGTCAATGCCAAGGCCTCAGTACCCATGGCTTTTCCAACATTGATAACATCCCCAGTTGTTGAGCCTATTGGTGATCCCAGCGAGTGTGTACTGTTGAAAAACATGTTTGATCCCAAAACTGAGGTATGCTGTGCATGATAATGTTGTAATGACTACATGCTTTACAATGAAGTAGTATACTAATCAACTGCCTTTCAGACTGATCCTGACTTCGACCTTGAAATAAAGGATGATGTGCAAGATGAATGCACAAAGTTTGGCCCTCTGAAGCATATATATGTTGACAAGTAATGTGATTTTTATTAAGCAGTTTTGTCACTGTTGAACTTTTTTGACGGCTTCAGAGCTCTCTTAAATTCCATTTTTACCTAGCGTGGTTTTCCTTGCAATTTATTTGGGCGGCTTCTCGATGTTCAGCTTATAATTTATTTTTATCTAGCAAGGTTTTTCTTACAATTCAGTATCGACCTACATTTTTCAAAGTTAAAAAACATCACACAGATTGGGATATGCTGGTATTGTCATCATTTGATTTTACTAGTGCATTAGTGGGGAGAATCTTTTTTTGCATATTTAAGCCTAAATTTCAACTCTCAAGCTATGGGATCTACTTCTGGCTCTTGGATGTTTTTTTTCCAATGCCACCTTATTTTAGATATTATCTTTTTTTCCTTTCGCCCCCTTTTGGGAATGTGTGGGTATCCACTGCTCAGCGCTACTGGTCTCAAGGTGCACTGTCTCCGCCAAGTGGTAGTGGGGCTCCTGCCGCATAGTCACCACTGATGCACGTATAACAAGGCACTTTTTCCAACCACAGGTGCATAATAGGGTCATTCACACTATGGTTGTGTGTGTGTGTGGGGGGGGGGGACGAACAACCACTTATCTAATATTAGCACATATACTATCTGCCCCTCTACTTGCTTTCAATAACACATTTTGTTTTTAAGTTAAAGTCAACATAGACAAACTTGAGCAGCCTTGCTGCTTCTAAAATATAGGCCAGGAATGTATATATGTTAAAATATCTTGAGTACAACGTTTTGTGCAGGATCCTGTGTGTAGGAAAATTATAGTATTTGTCAAACTGTTAGGGCACCTTTTTTGGTGGGGTCTTTTATTTTGATTTCAGCGTTCCAAATCTGCTGGGTCCAAGAGAGATCTTCTAAATTTTTGACATAATGCTGTTCTCTTGAGCTGTGACATATTGCTTTGGTAGGAAATAACCATTTTTATGGAGGACACTTTAAGTATATTATATTGTGAGTACAAGTGCACATCATATGCATATACGTTAATAAATGGAGTTTTTGAGGGGTGCACCTTAGGTGCATCACCCTTTCTATTTAAATTAAGAACGAAATATCATAATACATTTAAATTAGTCTCTTTAGCCGACCCTACTTAATGTGGGAAAAGGCTTTGTTGTTTTTAAACTAGTCTTATTTTTTCCTAGAAAATAGTGTTGACCTGAGACGGGATTCCCGTGTTCTTAATTTTAATGAAGGGCTCACTAATTATTTTTTGAAAGGAAGAACTCACGAAATTACTGAATTTGTACTTCTTTCTCTTTAGTTAAATGCAAAAATGGAAAGCTTTGTTAAACTTGAATTTGGAGGAAATCTCTATCTCTGATTTATGCCATGTCTTTACTTCTGGGTTGTTTTGTTTCTTTTTTTTTCTGAAATTTATTTTGAGCATTTTGTTTGGATGCCCACATAATTTGGTTGTAGTTTTTCTCAACAAGATGCTTGTAGAAGTTTCTAAAACCTTTTTGAAACCCTTTGTTTAGAGGGCGGGTCTTAGCATGATGACAATTTACTAATTGTATATTGACATAGTTAAGACTTGTGAATGTACTGTTGGATGTCTAAATAAATTGTTCCAAAAATTAAGGTTAGCAATGCTTAAATCATTTGAAACATCATTAAGCTTATCTTTAAACTTTTCATTTAAATAATTAGATGGATGAGTTGGCACATATTTGAGAATAAAAAATATGCACGTCTTTTCATTACAGCATAAACAATTCACTTCTAAAATGCGGTTTATTTTATGTAAATTCTCCTATCAACAATGTGGTACTAAATTCTCTTGGAATATTATAATCTCATCTTTAGGAATACACAGTATTGACCAGGGGAATTGTAGGATGTGAGGGACAACATATGAGCATGAGATGTCTGCACGGGAGTATCAAGTGGGTGATTTTAGAGAGCATGAAATGGTCGCAGGGGAGTATCCAGTGGGTGATTTTAAAGTTGTGCAATGTTACCAGTCACCGCTGGTGTGAGAAGACCCTGTGTCATATGCTTGGCTGTGAATGTGTTCATTGCTTGATTTCCTTTGTGGCTCTCTCTTGAGATACCATGCTTTATATTCATGGTAGTTGGTGATGATTGTAGATCATGGTCACAATGTGCAATGTTATGTGATTCTTGTCTTGTTGGGGTTGTTTGTGGACCAAGGCATTGGAGGTGGTGGATGCTCTCATATGCCTTCATGGTGGAAGATTTGGATATCTTTGTTCTATCACTCTCTTCATCATAGCTGTGAGGTATCGAGAAGGATTTCTTGGTGTCATGTATGGGTGGTTGCATAATCTTGTGGTAGTGCCTAAATTTTTAGTCGCCTCTCATGTTCATTAGGTTTGCCATGCAAAAGTTCTTAAAACAGAAGAACAATTCATGTGATTATTGACCAAGGTTTGAAAAAAATGAAAGCCGGAACGTGACGATTTCCTTGGAATTGAGGCGAGGCATAGCTTCAAGGTTGTTGAGGTGTAGGATTATTGAGAAAAATATGCATAAAACTACAATTTAATATAGGGATGAGAATACTAAACACAACATTATACTATATGATGAACTTATAGGGATGAGAACACTAAATGAAAAGATATAACAACTTCATATCCCTTTCTCCAAAGTCCTCATCCAATTAAAGAGGGAATGTTTGGCATAAATGTGATGAAATTATCAAAGATTACATATTTTCCCCTAAAATATTGTGGTGCATAAAATTTTAATTAAATATATGTTGGTAAAATTTATATGATATGTATATAACATATAATATATGACAATATTGAGATGCCTTGAATCCTATCACATCTTTCTCTGCAATACATTTCATAGATTGTTATATAACCCCCTCTGCCGGTCGATATTGATCGATGAATTCCGCACTCTAAACGATGGACTTTGCTTCCCAATCAACAAGTAGAAGGGTGGGGGGTGGTGCAGGTTAACCCATCTCTACATTGGGAGCTTGTGGGTAATGTTCACGAAACATTAAGTTTAAACGTCATGTTTGCTTTGAGATTTATTGATTATCCTTTTAAAGGTGTAATAAGAGTTTACTTAAATAATTAACCTTATTTAATGGTAAATATTAACATGAAAGAAACATCAAATTTATGCATTCCTATGTACAAAACAACCCGACCTTTACAAGCAATTTAAATTACCAATTTGAAATATAAAGTCATCTATAGAATGCTTGAAGGCCTCATAAAATGCCTCGCCACGTTTTATGCCTTGAGCGAGGCACTTGCCTTGCTGAAGGAACTTGGCATTCATCTTTCACAAATAAACTAACCAACCTGACCTTTATAAGCATCTCAAACTACCAATTGGAAATATAAAATCATCAACAAAGTGATTCAACGCCTCATAAAATGCCTCGCCACGTTTAATGCCTTGACCGAGAAAGGCACACATCTCGTTGAAGGAGCCTGAATTTTTACCAAGCTTGCAAAAGTCGGCCGACTAGGCCGACTAGTCGGTCCGACTAGTCGAGTCGGGGGGGTAGCCGACTCGACTAGGCCTAGTCGGCCCTTAGTCGGTCCACCCGACTAGTCTGGCCGACTAGTCGGCCTAGTCGGCCGACTAATCGGCCGACTTTTACAACAACCTTTTTTTATTTTTTTTTGTTTCACTTTTTTTTAAAGCAAACATATTCTAATATGCTTAATGTTATATTTAAAGTCAATTACTTCTTTTGTTTCATCATGACGTCATATAAAATGTACAAATATATGTATATACATATGAATATATGTATAAAAAATTGATTTATATATTTAAAATAATTAAAAATTCAAAACCGACTATTGACCGACTAATTCCGATTAGTCGCCCGACTGCCGACTAATCGTTAGTAGGCGACCCCGCCGACTGAATACCGACTACCGCTTTCTGCAACCTTGATTTTTACCGCCTCACCTCGAGGCGTGCACCTAAAGAACATCTTGTAGTCAGTTATATCTCTCTGTGGCCCTCACAACTAGTGGGAATGTGGGTTCTCCGAATTCCCAGTAAGCTGATTATTGCACCCGCAGTCAGAGGTTAAGATCGAACGACTTGAGCATATGAGAATGAGGACTGGTTCATTCTCTAATAGCAGACCAAAACTTCTTGGTCTTTAGTTGAGGCTAGATGCTGACAATATAATCGGTAGATCAGACCCTTACCCTCGGTCTAATAGTGCATTTGGGGGTGGGGGAGTCGTGGCCAGCGGACATTGATTTTCACATCATAGTTGATGAATGCTTTTCTTCTGAACTCGATATGTGGAATCGTCTTGCGCCATATGCACTGAAATTATTCGGGAGACATGGTACCAAGTTCGCTGAATAAAATGGGGAAGGAAAGGATTCCAAGAATTAACCGGTCATAAAGATAGTCAGAGGCTGACAATATAATCGGCAGATCAGACCCTTACCCTCGGTCTAATAGCGCATTTGGGGGTGGGGGAGTCGTGGCCAGCGGACATTGATTTTCTCATCATAGTTGATGAATGCTTTTCTTCTGATCTCGATATGTGGAATCGTCTTGCGCCATATGCACTGAAATTATTCGGGAAACATGGTACCAAGTCCGCTGAATAAAATGGGGAAGGAAAGGATTCCAAGAAACCGGTCATAAAGATAGCCTTGTTTCGCTATCTCTTTCTCTTTCACATTCCCTTTTCATAGCCTGCTCAGTATATATAATCTGGTGCTCTCTTTCACTTTCAAATCATGGTTGGGGATTAAATCATCAAATTAAAAATCAGGAGCAGCAACAACAACAAAGCCTTTTCCCACTTTATGTAGGGTCGGCTAAAATCGTCAAATTCAAAATGAGATCACAAAAAGGTTGTTCATAGATGTGCATGATTGGAGGATCATGAGGTACTTAAACAGACAATGAAAGATCATTGGAGAGAATGGCTTCTTGATCTTTTGCAGAGGGGATTGATTCTGAACCTCTTTTCTCCATCTCTGTCATTTGGAGCTTTGGGAGTCATCCTCCATATGCGAGACTGTCATAGCAAGATCTTGTCAGTTTTTTTCCTTGCTCATATAGATATGAACTCATTGTTTTTAAGTTGTTTTAAGTTGTTTTTAAGAAAATTTTACATCTATAGCCCTTTGTACATTCATAATTACGCACTGGACCTTCCATAATATCAAATTATGTATATAACCCTAGATAGTGATTTTCGTTTACATGTAGGCCACTCTATTATGATCCTTCACTAATTTAACCGTTCCCTGTGGTTAATCAAATAAGATCCACTAGTCTAATTTTTTTAGTCACCCTAATCTCTCCCTCCCTTTTATTCTTCCTTTCCCCATCAACTCCTCTCATGACCCTTGCCCCCCGCCTTTCCCAGTTCTCGTCATCACAATCCCCTATTTTTCCTATATCCTCTCTGTCGCCTCCCCAAACCACCTTCACCGCCATCTTCAACACCTCGACTGTAAGATCATCGAGTTCACCATTGATTGCCACCTCCTCATGTCCTCGCTTTACCCCATTGTCAACGATCCATGACCTCACCCAGCTCCTTTTCGTGAGCTTTGCCATCTCCCCACGATCTCCCCCTCCAGTCGAGATAAGATCCTCATTGAGTTACCCACAATCAGTCGTCCACACGTTTATCAATCATCACCAGAGCACCCACGTTCCTCGACCCTTCGATCTCCTCTAGTTGAGATCATTTTCAAGGTCTTTGTACGGTTTTCAATCCTCACGTTTCCCAGCACCCTCACTTCAACTCCTATTAGCATGCCATCCTTGACCATGGGATGGCGATTGCATATGCCCTTTCCAGTGCCATCGAATTTGTTGTGAAGTTCTGGTAAAATTGCAATGTATGTTTTTTAATGCACGAAGGATGAGGCAACAAAACTTTGAAATTAATGGATCACACAAATTTAGATTGGTAAAAAGTCTAAACGAGATTTCACAAGTCGAATATGTGATTATATCCTCCACATTTCTTTTATCAATCTCGCGCTGCATCGACCTGTAATTAAACTCGAGTAATTCCATTGCAAAACTAAAACATATACTTCAAAATAATCACAAATTGGATGTGCGAGACTGACATCAAGAGTCATATATTCTTCCACAATTGATATAAACATTAGTGGATTCTGTGGGGTGAGCACCATGGAGTGCGTCCCCCGCTTTTTGAGTTTCAAAAAAAAAAAATAAACATTAGTGGATTCGAAATTAGTTGTTCGATAAATCATAAAGTGACTCCCTCAAGGTTTCCAAGGCATTAGGGGTGTAGGTTGCATTGGGAACATGGGTAGCATGATGAGAACATCGTATTCTTGTCAATATAATGGTGAAGTATGACACCTGCCGATGACTAGGCTCATTACGTGCACGAGGAGCTGCTGCGACGACATGGATGTTGATGGCATGTGAGAAGTGATGTGACATCATGGAAGCCCTTAGAGTGAAGGAGGCAGTGGCTATAGGAGTGGTAGGTGAGGTCCCATTTTCGAGCAACAATGAGGTCAACGATGCTGGAGGAGACTATGAATGGGTTGGAGCAAAGAATATGGAGAAAGAGGTCATCGAGGAGTGCATTGGCACTCCACAACCGCCATCGTTGCCGTGATGTTGGGAGGGGGAGAAGCAGAGGGCAGAGCGGTCCTACGCTTCAACTCACTGAGGTCAAGGTCGAGCATGACGACACTCATGGTGGTGGGAGTGAGGTCTGACGAAAGGAAGGAGGACCAATGCCATCATTTATAAATGCGATTGGTTTAAATGGCAAAAATGTCAAGACAGAATCCATTAATGTTAATGGAGAGGGTTGATGGAAGTTAACATATGCTTATGTCATGTAATGGTTAACAACTATACATATTCTACATGTAATTTAGAGTTATAGAGGGTTAGTTATGAAAGTCTACATCGTTATATGTGTAAAAAATCCCTTTTAATAAATGTTACGCATATGGATTGGTTGGAAATGGCATAAGTTCCTTGACCTGCTTTGAGCAATGCTCCTAGTGATTAAATGGAATTTTCTTACGGTCAAAATGATAAATATGTCTCAGCGGCCTCTTGGCAATTTGACTGAATATGAGGCGCTACTAGTGATCAAGATTCGATATCACGTGATTCATTCCTGGTGATTGATTTGAATACCATGATGGTTTGGTAGGGATTGTTATGTCCTTCAAATTGAATTTCAAGCTAAAGCGCAGATGAGAAGTATGCCAATATAGTAATAGTTGTGGTATATGGATTCCTTTAAGTACCCTGCTTCTGAACCTTTGACAATGGTTAGGGGCTTGACTGAAGATAGTCTTGCGGATCAACCATGCATGCAACATGATATTCATAGAAGGAAATGAGAATGCACGAGTGAACATGCATAATCGTTGAAATCTAGACATCTTAGGTGAAGATAGGGAGGATTATGATGAGCATATAAAAAGATAACTGATTGCGCATGCCGAGGTTGAGGAAGAAAGCATTGTATGGTAAATGTCTAATCTGATCAAGACATGGTCCAGAGTCAGGAAATTGTTTAGGGTTTTTATCACTTGTGCCCTCTTAACTTCTGCAATATCAGTTATGCCCCTCCCTTTTTAGAATATCACTTGTGCCCCGTCCTTGCAATCTTTTTACTTATGGCCCTCAGGTTAGTTGTCATCCATCTGCTTCCCAAACGGATGCTAACTTTTAGACACAAGGGTGATTAGAAATAACACCTATGGTAGATGTGTCCTAACATCCATCCGCCTCCCACCTCTGCCCCCTCCTCCAGCTTCCCCTCCGCTCCTCCTTATCCAGCACGTTCATCTTGCGGCAATCTCCTGCTCGTTGAACCATGCATTTCCTATAGAAACAAATTTCACAAGCTCAACCAAGGTCGTCGTTTTAGCTCCTTCTCCACTGCGTTCTTTGTTGAATCCTAAAAATCGAACACAACACAATAGACATGCAACTTCCTGATGAGAAGATTCTGCCTTTCCTGATAGACACATCCTTGAAGGACGACACATACTCGATCCTAGCTACAACACTTGAAGGTAACAGAACGGTCAGCATCCGCTTCAGCGTAGAGGCATACCTTTTAGAAAGACCATTACCAATAGCACACCTTCTCCCCATTGCCATGCATTTCCTATAGAAACAAATTTCACAAGCTCAACCAAGGTCGTCGTTTTAGCTCCTTCTCCACTGTGTTCTTTGCAACTTCCTGATGAGAAGCTTCTGCCTTTCCTGATAGGACACATCCTTGAAGGACGACACAGACTCGATCCTAGCTACAACACTTGAAGGTAACAGGACGGTCAACATCCGCTTCAGCGTAGAGGCATACCTTTTAGAAAGACCATTACCAATAGCACACCTTCTCCCCATTGCCGTCACAACTGCTTGAGGTGGGATTTCCCTCAAAATCAGATTTTGCGGGCTTACGTGGCAACTTTCTCAAGTACTTCTTCCTCGTGGATACCCTCAACAATCAAAATACTTTAAACCAAAGATCTCCGGTGCCAAGAGTGGATCTCAATAGCATGCAACGAATAATTTGACAATTTTGAAAGGAGACAGCTTCCCCACTTCTCAGTTTTCCCACCTTTTTCAAAGAACCCAATTCAAGTTCCAGGACTCAACCATGAAAACAGAGCAAACAAACCACTTGGGCTCACTCTGAGCTTGAAGAAGGCGACACCTTTCTTCCCATTTACGAGCCAAAAATCTAGAATTGTAGACCATGTAGTAATAGAAGATATCATAGTGAAGGGAGGTGGAGGAACCCGACCTTCTCCTCCACCCCGCCTCTCCCTCCAGCCCCTTCCTCCGCCTCTCTCCCGAGAAGAATAAGAGGGAGAGGAGCAGATCTGGGCAACGGAGGAGGAGGTCAAGGCAGAGGGGCTGGGCGGAGGATGGAGGGGATTTCTTTTGACAGTTATTTCCCTCTTAAGTTTAACCACATCATGGTTTGAATAAACTATGGTTTAGCTCAACTCATTGACGGCCAGACTAATGGAAGGGTACTAGTGATAACAACACAAGGTAGGGGTACAACTGATATTACAAAAAAAAGGCATAGTTGATATTGCAGAAGTTAAGAGGAGCACAAGTGATAGAAATCAATTATTTATTCATTCTGTTCGATTTGTTTGGAAGTGCAGCAATTCCTTGTTGTACATGAATTGAGGTCCATTGAAGATTTACTTGGCTTGAACATCCTAGAATGTGTTCCTGGACTATTACGTGCAATGCCTTTGTTGCTGAAAACATGTCATTGATGACAAAGATCGCATACACTGTCTCTCAGTTTACAAATATCTGAAATAGTAGCCCTACCTGAAGTGGTCCACCTGATGTGTTAGTCTTATATATGGTTATCATTCTTTGACATCCAGCACTTTCTCTCTTGGTCTTATTCCAAGGCGATGTTCTCTTGAACATCCTAGAATGTGTTCCTGGACTACTACGTGCAATGCCCTTTGTTGCTGAAAACATGTCATTGATGACAAAGATTCGCGTACACTGTCTCTCAGTTTACAAATATCTGAAATAGTAGCCCTACCTGAAGTGGTCCACCTGATGTGTTAGTCTTATATATGGTTATCATTCTTTGACATCCAGCACTTTCTCTCTTGGTCTTATTCCAAGGTGATGTTCCAGTTCTCATGCTTAGAGAATCACTGTTTCCTGGATATGCGATTTCATCAATTACAAGAGGTGCAACCGAGAATGGACATATCTGAGAAGAATCCCATCCCAGGTCATAAAGTTCCCTAGGGGTCTAGACTTGGTGGAAAGTTGACTTTGAAATTGCATACCAGAATGAAAAAATAATCACTGCCCTAACTAGCAGCCATCTTGTAAACATGACCGTGGTCATCCATGGATGTCAGAGGGGACAAATGGTCAAGCAATGCATCTTCAGATATGGATGCATACTTATGAAGAAAGGATGTGGCGGTGTTTGCTGGAATTATCTTAGTAGGTTTATTGAACAAAGCAAGACCTCTCTTGCTGTTTGACACCAGCTTTGACAATTAGACACAAACCCTGCTTTGCTTCAAAATTTTACCGAATAAGCAAAGCTATCTTTTGGAGGAAGCAAAACATTGATCTTACGTCCAGATGGGTAATTGGATCGGTGCTTATATAATTCTATTGATATCCTCAGAAGCGTTGAATATGTGGAAGAACTCTGAATTTCTCCCTTTTCAAGGATGGAATTCGAGAAGCTACAACGCTGTTATCATTCCATGTGAACCTTATGAATCTCAAGCCTAGCAAGACGAGTTAAAGCAAACGAGTATGACTTAACATGCTCTTTAACCATTTCATGAACTACCTCGACCTTTGGATTTAATGCCTTTTGTGTTAGGTCATGATACTATGGTTCACAATGGTGTGGAGAGTGAAAATAAAAGCTGTTTACTTTCAAAGTACTAGTCTATTCAATCAGAAAGAGTTGAATCCCATGAGAAGCATACTATGAAAACTAGGTAGAAAGTCTGTAGTCCCTCATGGAATCGTTAACAAAGCTTATTTGCCGCCTATTGCTACTAACCACACCTCCCAAAGTTGAGATACTCGTTGATGCACTGGGAGATTGTGGCTATGTTTGCAAGAATGAATCACAAGGGAACTAAGGGCCTGCAAAAGCGGTGGAGCATGTGGTGAAATTGGAAGTAAAGCGATGAGCCTTACCATCACTTGATCTCATCATTGACTAACTTTTGAAATTTTGATTTTGTTAAGTTTATGCCAATTCATTGTCTTTATTGACAAGTAGAAATAGTATAAATGCAAACATGAATGTATATATGATCCACAGCTCCAACAGAAAAGATGTATGTCAATAATTTCCGCTTTGTTGCACAATCATGGCCGTTTTCTTTCCTGAGAATGTGCCCCCATGCAATCAAGTGACAACAGTTAAGTATGTTTTTAAATTCATTTCTCAGGAACACCCATCAAGGTTCGAAATTTCGATTTCGATCTCGTTTCGGTAAGGTCCAATACCGAAATTTCGCCGAAATTTCGGGAAATTTTGACGATTTCGGTGGAAACGTCGGAAAAGGCTAAAAAACCCGATTTTTTCCAATTTTATTGAAAATTTCGATATTCCAAGTTATTAGAACAGTAAATAACATACAAATACGCATTTATTTCACACATATTGGTCATCTATACCCTATATATAGACATATCGGTCATATCGGCCATATCAGTCATATCGGTGGACATATTGTTGGAACCCAAACAACATGTCTCGATCGATATGGGGTCGAAATGACCCATATTTTATCCATATCATTGCAATTGAGGATCTCCACCCCTCTATACAACCTATCTCGACCGAAATCTCATAAGACAGTTAATATATAAAAGTTGAAACCATGGTTGTAACATTGTTAATACATAATAAAAAAGAGTAGTAGTCTAGTCTTACAAATACAATACAACTTACAACAAGTTAAAATTATTAAGAACATACATATTTCTGATAAATGCAATAAAAGAGTAAAGATTAAAATATAGTACCTGCCCTGGTGACATGTTTTGTTCAGAACCAGGAGTTTCGTGGTGGATCTGAATGCCCCCTTCCTTGCTGTCTCTCATAGCGCATCGCAGATTCTATGAACTCGCAGTAGTTCTCCCATGTCATGTACGAGTACATGGCCTTGTAATCCATGACATACTGCCTGTATTGGTGGTCATCGATGCC
This sequence comes from Ottelia alismoides, assembly GCA_037367405.1. Lineage (NCBI taxonomy): Eukaryota > Viridiplantae > Streptophyta > Magnoliopsida > Alismatales > Hydrocharitaceae > Ottelia > Ottelia alismoides. The sequence goes on from JAZKJV010010631.1 coordinate 190,224, forward strand.
TATGAGCATCCCGAGTCGAGGATAAGCAGCACTGGATCCGGTATCACGAGTGGCACGATGAGGCTGCTGCGAACTACTGCCCTGAGATCCTCGGGACGACGACGACGGGGTAGGAGAAGATCTCTGCGGAGGAGGAGGAGGAACTGCCGTGTAGTACTCAGGGAAGAAACCGTAGCTGTCACCCCCAAAGAAACTGCCCTGGCTCTGCTCAGGTTGGCTACTTTGGTAGTTGTCTCCGCTACTGTATCCCCCATATCCACTGTAACCATATGAATATGCTGGAGGTGCGTACTGAGGAGGAGGAGGAGGTCCTGGAGGAGGAGCTTGAAAGTATTCCGGGAAGATGCCAAATGATCTCTCATCGACTTTGTGCTCCTCCGCGATATGGGCTGTCAATATCCATGAAGCTCAAAGAACCTACAGATGATGTCAAATCTTCCATGTACCTGTCGGTTGGACGATGACCTCGACCGTAGTCGTAATCCGTAGGTCCTGGACTCGGACTTGGAACAAATTGTCCGTGTGTGTTCCGTTGTCTCTCCATATATTCGCGTCCTGCTTGTAGGCCTTCCTCAAGTCTGGTAGCTTGTGGTCCACGACCACTCCCTCCTGACCCACCTGAGTTTGACTTCCCACCACCACAAGGTCCAGCACGACCAACATCGTCATCATCATCATCTCCACTGTCATCCTTTGACTTTGACTTGGATTTGGAGCTACTGGAGAGAATTTCATCTTAGACCATCGCTCGTCTATGATGTCCAACCATGCTTTTGATCCCTTCCCAACCGTTTCTCGGACCTTCTCTCTCATGCAGCGCATTGCCTCGTAGATGACTCCCATGGTGGGCTTCTTGTCACCATCCACGATCCGCAATGCAGATACCACTGGATCCATGATCCTCGTGACCCGAGTCACGTCATCCCAAAAGGAGATATCATTGATCAATATCTCCACCTTCCGTCCTTCAGTCCGAGCTTCAGGTATCTCGAACCACTCATCCTGGCAACACATGGTTTTCAAACCCGTCTTATGTTGCTTGAGGCTTTGCAACACTATAAAATTGATTGCAAAGCGTGTGATGCCAGGCCTCACCAACTCCCCATTGCACATCCGCCTCATTAGTGCCAACACTTTACTGTGGTTGTAGATGAATGTGGTGATCATTCGTGCTTTCTCCACCACCCTTGAGACGAGCTTCCTCTTGCTGAAATCTTTAAGGATCAAGTCAATGCAATGCGCAGCACACGGTGTCCCGAAAATTCCGTAGCTGCTGGACTTCATAATTGTTTCACCAACCTTCTTGAAGTTGCTGCCGTTATCTGTCACAATTTGCACAATGTGCTCTTTCCCAACATCCTTTATAACATCCTTCATCAACTTCAGAAGGTACCTGTGGTCCTTCACATGCTCAGATGCATCAACAGATTTCAAGAAAATTGTCTTCCCATCGCAGTAAACAAGGAAGTTGATGATCTGCTTCCTTGTGTAGCTCGTCCACCCATCGCACATCAATGTCACCCCATACTCTGGCCATCTCCTCCTCAACTCGGCGATGTACTCATTCATCTCCTCTTTCTCCATCCCAAGATATTTGTTCATGATCTCGTAGGATGTAGGAGCCTTCACTCCCGTTCCCGCTGCAGCGATCTCATCAACGGCATGCTGCAAGAATGGCCCGCTTGCAATGTTGGCAGGAATGCTCTCCCCAAAGAAGAGCTTGCTGATGGCTTTTCCTACCCTTTCTCGTGCATTGGTGAACATTCCCTTCACTGATTTTTGCCTCGGATCCTTGCTTGCCTTGTATTGCATGGATCCGCTCCTCGTCAAGAAGGGCTCAATTCCCTTCCCCTTGTGTTTCTTAGTGGGTGGTGGTACTGGTGCGCCTCCAGAACCACTCCCACTCCCACCTGCACCATAGAAGCCGCCCCGTGCACCACCGAGTTCTCTCCTCTCGAACTCGCTCCTCAATGATTCTTGTGTAGCCCTTCTGTATGCCATCCTCTCTGATGCAGTCTGAATGTCGGCGGGGTACACAAAATCATCGTCATCTGAATCAGAAATGACGTTGAATTCTTTCTCGAACATGAACTCCTTCATTTGTTCTTCCCTTCTTACTCTCTCCGTCTCCTTTTCCTTCTTTCCGTCCAAGCTCGCCTTGACCTTGTCCCTCACATCTTTGAGACAACACGTGCACTTGGCAACATTCTTGTTGTTGCCAACAAGATGTTGCTTCATCCTTGTGATCCCGCCTCCTCCCAACTTCTTCCCACAGAAATTGCATTGCGGCTTCGCCTTATTTCCATCAGGAGCGGACGCATACCTCCAGCCAATGTCCCCACTGAATTCTTCCATCTGATCATCAGAACTGTCAGATCCAGAACCGGAAGCAGAATGTGCCATGGTGAATATCCAAATGAAGAACCGGAACCGAAACCAGAATGTCGCAGAATGTGCCATGTATGAACGTCGAAATCTGCAAGGAAAATCAAGAACAAACATTAAGTTGGCATTACAATGCAACTGCTTATGAATATGCAAATTATTTTATTTTTTTAATTTCGGAATTATTATATATTTAATTTTTCCAACACCTACTTTTCTTATTTACAGAAAAAAACCTTGGATCTATACATTAGGATCTTAGATCTACAAATTAGGGGACCAATTTCATGAAAGACTACATTATTGATACAAAATATGAACAAAAACGTAAATATTTAACAAATCATTTTCGGATTTTCTATATTTTTAATTTTTATTAATCCAAAACAATTTCCAGACTATGATTTATACTTCCAAAACACAAGATCCGAATATATAACACCACAACTCATTATCGTTCCACATTAAACTTCAAAAGCCCCAATTTCTTCTACCATAGATCCAAGAAAATAATCTCCAACAATGTTTTAGTTCATGTTAACTTCAGATCTGTGATACAATGATCATTGCGAGCACTATTGTGCAAAAAAAACACAAAAGCCCCAAATTTCTACTCCAAATTTATACCTATTTTGGGGGAAATCTCTCAAATTAAACACCATGCCTAGCTATATCAACAACCTAACAGTGAAAACCCTAAAAAGATTATTGAATTTGAAGAAGATTTATCATAATTTGGCTTACCTCAAAGGATGAAGGTCTTGGAAGATGAAGAGAACAGCCACTGCCCGAAGTCGGTCGAAATGGGGACCTTTCGACCGATATTTCGCTATATTTCGACAGTGGCCTCATTTTTCTATTCAAAGATTCCTAATGTCGGGCGAGATATCGAGATGGACCGAGATATCGGCGATATCTCGCGATATTTCGACCGAAATAGGAGAAATCGATATACAGTATGGTTTCGATACCCGATACCCATCGAAACCGAAATTTCGTCGAAATTTCGGCGAAATTTCGCGAGATCTCAGTCCATGACACCCATCTTCTTCCTAGGCGATTCTGTGTAAAGTCTACCAAGGATACAAAGTCTTCCCCAGAGTTTTGACTTAACCTAGTTGCTTCTCATAGTCTAAGACGTACATTTTTGCATTTTTGGAGGAACTGTCGATATTTCCGGATAGGCAGGACTCACTACTTTTCAACTATTTCATTCCGGGTAACCGACTCCGGATTTGTTGACGACTTCCATGTTTTTATGCAGTGGTCTTCCATGGAGTTGATTAAATGGGGACGTGAGTTACATGACCTGAAGTGGATGAGGTGCACTTGTCCTACTGTGGTCCTTACTCTACTTTGCCAGAATCAACACTTTTGGTCCTACCTTATTTCCTTCTCTTCTTTGCTCACAGTATAAGAGAAGATGCCCTCTCTTCTAGGCGAGTTGTACTTGGAGTATATTTTTCTTTCAAGCAGCTGCTGGTCACTCCATATGACTGCTTGCATGCTATGCTTAACTAGCTCTGATTACACTTGCCCTCTCAACCTACTGAATATAATGCATCTTGACAGGTCAATCCTTCCCCAACACACACCCATACAGTTGTAATTGAATATAATAATACACTTCTTCATAAACAGCTGTTTATACCTACCAAGTCATGTCAGTAGTCAGCATGTCGTATATGATGTAGTTTGCAAGTCAAACCTCCTATTTAGAGCTCTATTATAGCAAATAAGGATGTAATTCTAGGAAAGAATCATTTTTTATGGCCATTTCTACGATTTCTTTTGATATCACAATGTCGGCGACATTCCCCGATTTTTCTCTGTTCGGTTTTGGCGAAATACCGCCGATATCGATGTTTAAGGCCATGCTTGACAGTGTCACTTGGCTTGATTTGAACTCCGCACTTTACCTACTAGCTGGACCTTATAAATAGCCCTCTCCAATGGTCAATCAGCGAAGACCTTGCACCGACAAGTTTGTTAGCTGTATGAAACAAAAGGTTCTGCTTGACCCTGTTGTAATGTTGATTGGTAGGGCATTAATCCATCCAATAACTTGGTTTCCAATCTTTTGGAACAACTGCTCTGTTCAGAAATTTGTTTAAATTATATATGGTGGACTCTATTTCGTAGTCTCACAGCTGATGTCTGCTGATTCGGTTCTATGATAACAATCGATCATAAATATGTACTTAGCATGAACAGTTATTTTTGGGTCGACGTGAATTGCTTATGTGCCTAATCCACATCAATTTTGAAGCTCGGAACATGTGCATATGAAAAAGTAATGCTGAATGGGGCACCATGGAGGTGAAAGGACAATACATTAGTCGAAATTCAGATTGATTTTCTGGCACTCAAAATAATCTTTAACATTTATGAATAAGCATGAGCCTCGTTAAAATTCTGATCGTGTTTTATAATCAGCCATTTGTGCATTCTTTCCATTCAAATACCACTGAAAAAGTTCTGTTATATCTAGAATTCAATACAGTACTAAAAAGGACAATAATGATTGCCATTTCTTTGGGATTAGTGACCGATGGTGGGCCGGTGGCATCCCTAAGGTATGGCTGCATACCGTGATGCAAACATCCTCATGGGAAAATTTATGGATCCCAATCTCTGGTAGTTAGGAAATCGGACGTGATTGATTGCAGAGGTTAATGTCAATGGCTCAATAAGAATCTTGCAGAACTGATAATATGTACATGGTACTTAAATTCGGTTCACTGTTTTGCTGAACCAGCCTGCTTTCTGCATATTATCAGTTCAAACCTTTTCGTGCAAGAAACATGGTTTAATATGTTGGTCTTGCCTGATAGCATTGTGTGTATCTTTGTGTTCCAGGAATAGCAGTGGATTTGTTTATCTTCGGTTTGATTCCATTGCTGCTGCCATCAATTGTCAGAGGGCAATGCACATGCGGTGGTTTGCCCGCAGATGTATTTCAGCTACATTCATGGTGAGTAATTCACCTTTTCTTTTTTATTTGAATTCAATTTTCTTCTCAATGACGCTAAGAGCAACTAGGGTGATGGGGAAGTTGTGTTTCAGTGGATTTGATAGTATATCCCCCCATAATAGTGATGTAGATGGAAATATATCCTTTTTATATGAGGAGATCTATGCATCTTTTTGAAATTGTAGTTTCTTTCCGCAAATGCAAAGTTTGTTAACTGATTGTGACAACAAGGATCTGAGATGGAGAGGGATTATTAAGGGGTTGACACTTTGTTGGAGGCATTAAGTTGGGCGATGAAGAAATTGAGTTGATCATTTTATTTGAAGTGAAGTCATTTAGCTTTGGAGGATGGTAGGGCAATATGTCCTTCAAGGTTGCTTCCACACAGAATATAAATTTTTTTGCTCAATTGTTCTACAAAAGGAAACACGCAGCTGAAAAAGACCAGTTATCATAAATTAGTTGATTTGAAGAGTGAAGATAAACCCCTCGAGAGTAATAGCAACCCAGGGACTGGTATCTAAGATTTGAGAATCTCTACCTGACTTTGGTTTAGGTAATTTTTGATGGTACCGGTCCATTTACGGCCTAACTCTTGTAGGAGACGGATTCGTTCAAGTAGGATGTTTAGAGTAATGAACCATTATGAACCATTATATGTTGATATTTATGTCTATCTATTATTGTGTTTGTTTCTTATACTCTGGTTCTTTTTGCCTTTTTTTTCTGCAGCGAATTCATGAATACGAAACCAAGGTCAGGTCTGCTGTGTAATTCTACGAGGATGTGATACTGATATGAATGGTGCTCGGGCTTGCCTGTTGGTTCCAAATTGTCATTTCTGGATAAGGTAAATGTGCCCACCTTGCTTGATGATAGATTCATCAAATTGGTTTGCTTGATGAAGCTCCCATTGTAGAAGATCCTGGTTCATGGATTGAAGTTCTGTCGATCGCGGTTAAGATGAGAACTTGCCGTGTGTTCTAACCATATCTCCATTGCAATGCCATAAATCTGGTATCATATTAGTTTTACGCATGTTGTGCACCATTTAATGTAGGAATCACTTATTCTTATACTAGTTAAGACTTAAGACCACCTGCTGGCATTTGGAGCGGTGGCAAATGATCCAGTTAGTAGGTACCTTAGTGAATGGATGGAAGAAAGGTTTGCTGTTTCATGCGTGATTTTTGCTTATCAATGCTGTGAATGTCTCTTGCACTCTCTCATTGCCCTGAATGTTGAGGAGGAATACTCCTTTTGGTCTATTATCGTGCTTGCCACATTTTCGATTCAACTTTTTTACCTTGGTTATATTTTTAGATTATCTGAGTCAATCACTTTATGAGGTTCATTTAGTTGCAAGTGATTGTTTGCGGTTTGTGGCTTGTTTGGTTTTGGGTTACCCCTAGCTCTAGCCCTGTATTCTTAGGTTGGAGCTAGTTGTATGAATTCTTTGTTCTCTTTGTTATTTGGGAAAGTTAACATCGCAAACATATTATATTAATAAACACAATCAAGATAACACAAGCAATATGACATCACATTACATTTACCATTCCAACTGTATTATCCGGGCAAAAAGCTACTATCCACAGAAGGATTACTCATCTAACCAATCATTTGATAGGAGGTGCCTCAACCCAATTCTTTTATCAAACAAAGGTTTAAGTTTTGTCTTACACAAGGATTGATAAAGAGAAGGAGAAGAAGACATCTTCTAGATCCAAAAAAACTGCATACAATGGATATAGCTTGAGATGATTCTCACTGGAAGCCAATATACATCTGGCTTTCCATATGAACCGTCAAGCATTCATAACCTTAGATTTTGTTTTCCAGAAGTGAATAAATGGAGACTCAATATTAGATGGTGTGTATTTTAATAGGTAATTTTTTTTTAAAGGAAAAAGGGTGTCAAACCGTGAAGGTGGACACTCAAAAACTTATATTCACAAGTTACGTACAAAGGTTACAATGACCAAGACTCATATAGAAGTTTGGAATGCTCTATTACATTTTCAATTTCTCATCTATTGTGCAAGTCCCGGACCGACCAATGGACTAATAGGTAATTGAATGGGTAAATTGAACATCTTCCAAGGACATAGTCAATGGTTTCCAAATTGGATCACTTTTCCATTTTGAAAGAGGCCAAATTGGATCACTCTTCCATTTGAAAGAGGCCATAGAGTTCATAGAGAAAATGTTATGAAGCCCCATAGACAAATTTAGGGGGCATTCGGTTTTGAAATAAGCAGGAATACGGATAGGGAATAAGGAGAATAAAGATCTATCTCCGTTCGGCTGGAAAGATAAAAATAAGGAGAATAATATGGAATAAAGATAGGAATAAATGTGGTGGAATAAGGTGAAATAATGAATGTGATGCGAGAAACTGTGCTCTTGGGAACCGTGCTGGAGGGGGAATTGGCCTCTTATTTTAATGTTTATTCATTCCCCAAACAAATATGACCTTAGAGAGCTCCAAAAAGATGAGTCACACATGGAGTTGTGTTCTCTCGGAGGTATGAGCTTGTTTAGAGACAAGAGGCCTTGATAAAGGGGTGGAGTAATATAGGGTAGCCATAGATAATCTTGAGAAGGATTCTAGAGAGCATAACATTGGTGAAGATTTCGAGATGTAAGTCTCCCATCTTATTTGCTTTTGAGTGAAACATGTTTGTTGTAAGCAACAATATTCTTGTTTGCTACACCGGATTTTCCATCCCACAGAAAGTTTTTTCATACTTTGTTGATGGCTCTAATAACGATTTCTAATCATAATGAAATGAGATCTATAATTGGGTATCGACACGTGCCAAAAATCATTTTTCTTCTTTAAAACTTCTAAATCCTTTAACAAATTTTCATTTTCTTTCTTAAGGAAATAACTCCTTTTTCAAACTTTCTCGGACTTAATAAAAAAAGATCCTGAATTTTTTTTGAAAACTCATCGTAAGGAATGTTACCTTCTTCATCATTGTCAGAATTGATAATGACTACAAGTTTAGACATGGTTGGTCCTAGGTGAAGCAAGCACTCTCACCATCGTTATCGCTTGGATGATACTAAACGACCAGAAATGTCTTCTCCTTCTCCTTCGTATCGTAAGTGTGCTCCAGTGCTCCTTCTTAGGTATAGGGCAATTCTTATTCATATCCATGCTTTTTACATTTGAAGCATTTGGAATCATATTTTCCTTTATCAACCTTCTTGGCAAAATGTACCTTCTTTCTTAAGGAATACTTGAATTATCGTGTTGTCATTATGATGTCCTCATTCCTGTCATTGTTAGAGTCGATCCTTGATTTAGTACCTTTCTTTCGATTCTTACATCTTTTTTCTTGTTTTTAAACTTAGTTGCATAAACAAGAAGGTTAAATGTACATCTATGATTTGGAACTCGATCCATTACGACTGCTAGATAGATATTCATGTCCTTTGTACTTATTCCTTTATGAATCCTAAATATCTCGTATCCCCTCTATCAGTATTATCAAGATTCCTGGCTCATCTTGTTCTTTTTGGGTGATCTCGACGTATTCCTAAATTTCATGAGTCACTTGAGATGTGATGCACTATCCTATTCTTCCTTGAAGAGCGCACAATACGGCACATTGATTACCTTGGAATCCAGTATCTTCTTCTTTATCTGCACAACGATATATTTGTATGGGTAAAATGGGGCTGTCCTTGAGGGGGAGCTAACTTGACTCTCACCGTCTCATTTTCTCATATTTTTTTCATTATTACATTCTTATATCATGCCATTCAAATTTTGTGTAAAACAAAGACTCTTATGGCCTTCATCTAGACGTGGTCGATTTCAACAATTACGACCATTAGAAAATGTCTGTCTAGATGACAGTCGTAGAAGTCTCTATTTCTGACGAAACTTGAATGATATAATATAAGGATATAGTGATGGATTTTTACAAATTCATTTTTCAAAAAAATAAAAATATGAGGAAAATGATGCATGAGAGCTAAGTTTGCTCACCCCAGGGGCAGCTCCATTTTCCCCATATATAGGAAAAAAAATGGAATTATTGACTTCATTTTGTATGATGAAAGGACCAACACAAGCCCTTCACTTCTTGGATGGCAAAAAAAGGAAAAGCCTGAAAGTCGTAAATAAAATGTGGATTTTTTTGATTCTTTACCATTCCTATTGTTTGGAAAAGAAACATTGGGCCTGTTTGGTTGCCTTATCCGGGAGTAACTTGCATATCCCGTGCTCTATCCCTACATTTCTGGGTTGGAATCAGTTATGTGGATCGTACAATTTCTTCGTTATAATATTTTTTAACCATGTTTAAATAAAAAATCAATATAAACAATATATTATAATCATTAAAAAAGTTAATATAATACACAATCAATGTCACATCACATCACATTTATCATTTCAACCCTTCCAGCCATCCAAACATCTACTATTTACATGAGGTACCCAAATCCAACCCAACTTAGTTACAAAACAAGCCCATAGATCAACTTTATACTCGAGCAACTCCTTTGTTGAAGCATGTAGGCAAGTACTCTTATTTTAATGATGACAAAGGATTTTTCCTTTTTACATTAGCTTGTATACCACTACCACTACCACTACCACTACTATATAGTACTCTAAGTATGGCATAATATAATACGTGACAAGATGCGACCACTAGGATCACACCTAGGTTGATAAAAGCTACGATCAAGCTAGATATTAGTTGGAACATGCAAACTTTGAGAAGAGCACGATTTCATGAAGAAGTGAATGTTTAAACCCAGTTGTCAAGTAGCAATCCCCGTCACTTATAACTTACTCTCACCCTTTGTGAATTTCTGATGTGGGACTGTATTGAGGTGTTGTTATATCAGATTTTCTTATAAACATTTCGGGTGTATTTTTATTGATTAATTACCTAAGTATTGGATCGTATTATGTTTATATTTGTGGTGTTTATTTGTGTAGAGATTTGTAGGAGGCTTATTGCTCATACATTTCCAAGAGTATTCTTTCTCTATGTTATTATATCAACCTTTAGAGAATGATTCCCATCTCCTTATCAGACTGTAGATCTTCTCTTATCAATCATTTGACAGTGCTTGATGAGTTCTCAATCTAACTCCTTAGATATCATCCAAGCACCATCCTCTATGATTCAACAATTGAATCAACAACTGTATGATCATTAAGATGGTTATGGTACATAACCCTAATAACTAAAGGACCTTATAGTGCATTCATTCATTTAATATTAGATATGGAGTGAAATAAATCAATAACTTTTATTGACATAATAAAGATTACAATAACATTTATTGTAGAAATGGTTCACCTTGGGTTCACATGGCTAACACCCCTTTGCTTCATGTGCCGAATATAGCTTCAAGGGACCCTTCCCGGGGTCGATTCGAGGCAACGCAAGAGCTCCAGGTGTTGTGAAGCATCCTTGACCTCTAGGCCTCCATCGATGAGGCATGGAACTTCTCGAGCACCCTAACAGTTGTGGACCATCAACATGAGACCATTGAGCATCCCAATAGTTGATTTGAGAACTAGAGCAAGGAGATGTGACTGATTGAAGCGATTCGGGGGTATTGTTCTTCCGTATTCATCCAACCACTTCTAGAGATGTCCGATGATGAATGTTGCTCTAGGTCATCAGTAGTTATTGGATCACTCCCTACAACTATCGTCAGATCTACCTCCAATATCTATCTTGGGCGTCCAACCGCAGAGGGGTATCATCCTTCCTTCGTCGTTGATCATGATAAGTGAGGCAACGTTTTACGCTTTGGGACATTGATGACCACATACTTATTGGGTATATTGCACTTAACCCATTGCACCTTTTGTATTTTAAAATAGTTTTGTAAATATTTATTTAAGTGTAATGTTTTTAGATTATTTTGCAAGTAGGAGCCTAAGCTTTCTGTTATTTGCATTTTGGTCCTTCCACCTCACGTGTAGCGACATGTGGGGCATTGAGTATTTTGCATGTATGTCCCTACATTTCTGGGGCCACTATTAAACGAAATTAAACTTTTTTATAAATTGCAATCAGGTCCCTATTCCTGTAACATATAACTTTCTTTTATTTTGTGCATTATAAAATTTTTTATTGCTTTAAAAATTGGAGGAACATTAATTTAAATGCATGACATGATGCTTGTACTAGCATAATTTATATTAGGCATTTTAATTAATTTTTCCGTTTATAAAAATATAAAAGATGCTTTTATTCCTTTCTAAATATTAAACCCATAAAAATTAGAAAAATTGTTCCAAAAAGTCTGGAAAAATATTATCTATAATATATTATATGCTGTCACATATCCAAAAAAATATAAAATATAAAACTAAAAATGATAAAACCTAAAAATATTATAAAAATAAGAAAAACTCAAGCAAAATCCAAAAATACATCCTTCGATTTCTTATTTTATACATAATATATAATATATATTAATAATAATTTTAGGTTAATTTTGAACCTATTCACATTTATTAAACCTAAAACAACCTTGGATAATTAATCTGTTTTTATATTTTATTACTTTAAAGATATATAAAATTAGTAAAAATATATAATAATTACAAAAAATAGAGAAAAAAATAATAAAATATTTATTTTCTTTATTCAGAATATATTTGGATATATTTAAAAATATAATACCCTATATACTATATGTCCTTTATAATCCTTATATTATTTATAACATCGTCACTACTATATACAAATATATTTTTTATTTGAAAAATAAAATAAATAAAAAATTAGAAAATTTTAAAAATAAAAAATAAAATATAAAAAATGCATAAAATTTAATATAATTAAAAACTTAAAAAATTAAAAACAAAAGGTAAAAAATAAACAAGAAATTAATTTTAATTAGAAGTTATAAAGTAATAATTTCTTAATCTATCTCGTTTGCTCCTTGAGTTCGACACTCCACCATATTCAGCCATACACATTTATTGTGGAGTTATAACAAAATTTAACTAACATTTCACATCGCATTTATTGCTCTATTCATCATATTTTGGGTTAATTGTTGGCTAATTGAGAGTCGTTCGCCACAGTGATTGGTGGCTAGCTTGTTAAGTTGCCAAGTCGACTATCGATTAAAGAAGTAGCCTCCTTTGATATCTTATAACTTGATAAAAAGATTAAAGTTTCATGTTATGTAACACATGCATCCACTATTTATGATCAATTTGGATTTCCTGTGAGTATCGTACAAAATAATGGTTCAATATTCTTTTATGTATGCATACCATCTGATGGGAATGGAAGCCGTATCAACTATGCTCTGATACAAGTTGTTGGAACACGACCTGGTACCGAGTTTGCTCTGATACTAGTTGATGAGAATACGAGCCGATATTGTCTTCTCTTGGATACAAGTTGTTAGGGATACGAATTGCTGGTATCGCCTTTATTCTGATATCGAATGAACCATCAGACATGGATGCACAATTGTTCACCACCACAGAAGCATGTAAAGAAAAGAACAACCGGATATAATGATGGTCGGTCACTTCTCGTGATCATCAGAGAAGAAAAACACAATAAATTAGAATGTTTGAACTCTCTCCGTTCCCTCGCTCTCTCATTTATTTCTTTTCTCTCTCTCTCTCTCTCTCTCTCTCTCTCTTTCTCACAGGGTTACATTATTCTTGTGATGGTGGTATGACAATGCCTCCCACCCCCTCTATATAGTCCAATTACAACCATATAGTCCAATTCCCATTAGGATTATAAATAGAATACAACTCAACTACTCTTAAGCTTAGGAGTCCTATTTAGGATTCTTAATCATAATACGACTCTTAATTCCTAACAATCTCTCCATTGATTTGAATTACATCATGATCTCTTCATCATCTTGAGTTTATACTTGGTTATGCTCATCATCTATAGATCTTGTTTGCAGGATCTCGCCGCTTCTAGATGACACACCCTTCATTGGATGCCCTCGACATGCTACCTTGCATGATCTCTTGCCAGCCGTCGCTATCAGAATTCTTCGATGCCTCTGGTCAATTTCTCCAAGAGACCACCTTATCACAACTTCTGAAGATTGTGCATCTGCCGCATCACATTATCTCGTTGACGTTGAACCTTGCTCTGATATGTTTCATCCTTCAACAATGCTAAACATGGCTCTAATATCAGTTGATGGAACGGACGTTGTATCAACTCCACTCTAATACCAGTTGTTGGGACATGAACCATCGGATACAGATGCGGATACGCAATAGACCACCACCAGGAAAACTCATGAAGGAAAGAACAACTAGATATAATAGTGGTCAGTCACCTCTCGCAACCAGCAGAGAAGAAATATCACTATAAATTAGAACGAGTACAACTCTATTCATTCCCTCACGCTCTCACTTTCTTTTCTTTCTCTCCGTTCTCTAGGGGTTACATTGTTCTTGTGGTGAAGGTATGTCAGTGCCTCCCACCCAATTACAACTATATAGTCATATTCCTATTAAGATTATAAATATAATACAACTCAACTACTCTTAAACTCAGGAGTCCTATTTCTTTAAGATCCTCAATCCTAATATAACTCCTAATTCCTAATACTATCTTGGGTCCCTAGTAGTTAGTATGTGTATCCCATAAGTTGTTTCTTCTTGGGATCCTATCTTCCATTGACTTAGTAAAAGTGAATACACGGTTTATTTTTTGCAAAAGCATGATTGGTGAGATTTTCTTTTCTAACTTCTATGGCTCATAACATATTTCACGTTTTGTGGTCTTAGGGATCTAAATTAGAGTTAAGTTTCTATAAGGTTTTAGTTACCTTAGTGGATTTATCTAAGACATCAATTAGCCAATTAATGTATAGTTTTATAATGTTAACTTCTTTTAAAGTTCACCAGAATTACTCCTCTTAAGACTATTTATTTGAATGGTTAATACTAATTTCTTTTTTGTAAGATGTTTTTCATCTATTTTATTAGTTGTAGTAAGCAATCCTTTGCTTTGCCATATGTTGCCATAGTTGAGAAAATAATATGCTCGCCAATATTTTTGGAAAAGTTCTTCTTTGACTTTCACCTTTTCTTTTCTTTAACTTTCTACTTTTCTTTACATATCTGTCAAACTATTGAGAGATAAAAACGATATCTTCTTCATCTTGTGTTCCTCTTTCCGTGTTAGCAAAATTTACTTTGAGATCGAGAACTTCATCTTTTCTAAAATATTCCTTGACATCATCTTATTCATCATTCTCAAGGTACTAACCTCGTGTTTCATTAGATTTCCTATCACTTCTTTGAGGGTGAGATTGCAAATATCTTAGTTCCTTCAATTGATGTGATCTTTGGCCACTAGCCATTGCTTGGAAAGCGCTCACCTAAAATTTTCAACTTTGTCCTTGGTTGCATATTTCTTGTTGAGACCTTTGAGTGGATACATTTGATTGATTCACTTGGTTTCATCTTAAAAAAATCAAATTCATTATCGAGAACTTTGATATTGGATTTCTTGACTTGGTTTGTTCCTAATAAGTGATCTTAGGACATCTTCAAGTCCCTTATGATGTTTCATGTTGAGAAACACTATCGAATTCATCAACTGATAAAGCACAACATAAAATACTCATTGCTTTACAATTCTTAGCCATTGTTTTTCATTGATCATAGTATATTGTCCTAGTTCTTTATTGATGGTTGCTTGACTGTCCTTTAGTACGATTGTTATCTTCACTTAAGCTCATTGTTGCTGGTGTACTAAAATGATTTCGAAATTACCGAGCATGTTTCCTTTGATACTAAATGAAGATACACTAAGGGGAAGGGTGATAATGCAATGCAGATGTAAGATCAATTAAAACAAAATCTCAGAATAATAATTAACAATAACGGGATACACAACTGATGGTGCAAAAAGATTTAGATGGGTTCACCTATACAAGGACTATGTCCTTTTCCTCAGCCTGACCCACCTAGGATTTACAAAGTCTCAATATACAAACTACTTATGGTATGTTCCAAACGATTTACAAAAGCACAAATTATCTTCTACACAATGACAAGTCCCAAAATCACCCTTATTAATTTATCATCATTGTTGTAGTCAGGTATTTCAATATCTATAAAAAATGGCCACACCGAGAGATAATATGGAATCATTAAATCTCAATGCGATCGATTTATTTATTTTACTTGGATAAGTCTCAAGGTCAAACATAAAGAGGCAATACGAGGGTCTAGATTTAATTATCAAATAATCCAAAAAATTAGGTGTTCAAGAAGTGATATTTTTATGATTATTTATTTTTGTAGATGTTTATGGATTTTTAGATACAGGAGATGTAGTTATTTAAACATATATGATGCATGGATTTTGATAATATTTTTTTAATGCAAGAAAAATAATGCAATGCTAATTGTGAGAGAAAATAAATAAAATACAATGCTATTTTATTTATTTTATGAATGATGCAAGGTGAATGCAATGGTAAGCAGGTATAAACATCTAGGTTATATATATATATATATCTCAATGAGTCCCCCCCTTAATTGATTCTAAAAACAATTGATCAATATATGTCAAATTAGTTTCTAAAATAAATTCCCTCCACTTGTACAATTTAAAGAGCAATAAAGACTAACAAAAAAATGTGCAGAAAAATGACTGAATAACTCTTTCAAATTAATTGATGTCCAAAAGTGTCTCAGATATAGAAATTTAAGTGTTTTAGAGATCGACAACACAAAGAGGATCAGAATGACACCAAGAACTTGAAAATCCGATAATTGATGCTCAAGAAATCAATAAAAGAAGTCGTAGAGGCCCATTTGTAAATAAAATAAGTATAATGTTCGCAAATATAACCTAGTAGGATCCTGGGTACAATTTTTAGAAGCTTTTTGGACATTCTTGTAATTTACCTCACACAAGGAGATGCACGCGAATTCCGGAGAACGAAGGCTTGCGCTTGAAGTTTCTCTACTGCACATGATAAGGCATACATGAGGAAATGGTCTATGTTATTCTTGAAAGTAGAAGGGGACTTGTCGCAAAAGACCAAACCCACGTTCTCCCCAACACATGAGGCAAGGTTCGGTTAGTAGAAGCGGTCCGGTTCCACGTGACTGATCCCTCTTGCTTCGCTAAACCCGCAACTAGGCTTGGGTGATGTGATGGACGACCGAGAATGAAAGATATGCTTGATCGGACAGTGAGGCTTTGGTGGATATGCACCCTTTGATCGTAATCAGAGGGCATCTGCTGTTCGATGACTATACCTTTCTCCTTGATGCTGTCATTCAATCTTCCTCGTCGATGGTCGACAGATGGCTGGGGGTCGTCGAGGCGGTGCTTGGTTTCTTGCGATGAGGGTCTGATGTTCTACAAGGAGATCTACTGCTCGAATATTTTGGGCCTCAGTTGAGGTGTTAAGGCATGATAATGGTAAGTTGGGTGGGGCTCCATGCAATGTAAGGAAGGAGCAAGGCCTCTGGTGCCGCGTTCCACCAAAGTTGGTAGGTGTGAGGGAGGTAGGGATAGACAATGAGGAGTCATAGAATATGGTGGTGGCATTCGTCACTGTTCGTGAATGGAGAAGGAGATATGAAGGGGATGAAGACTAACATAGAATAATAAGAAGAGAAATATGAAGAAGGAGGAGAAGAAAAGTGCAATGGAAGAAGGATACCTGAGACATTCGCTTGAAGTGGAGGAGGTCAACCTCGATTATGGTCTTCACCTGCATGCCTAGATGATGGAAGGTGCAGATCTGCTGCTCTTGGAGGGTGCGATAATACGAGGTGAACCGTGGATCACGCCTAGGGAAGGGTTGTCGCCGGTGAGACACAGGTGTTGTCACCACCTTTTCCCTCTCTCTCAATTTTTAAGGAATGTTAGATAGTTTTTTAGGGATATCAGTAATGGATATTTAATAAGAAGAAGAGGCGTAGAAGTTTGAGGCTTAGGTTGGTTGTCGACAAAGGGATAATGGTGATCAGGCATGGGTTACAGGAAGTTCAATTTTGTACGAGGGGATAATAGGTAGAAGCATAGAGAGGTCGATCTATCGGTCAATGAGGAGATAAGGAGGGTAGAGGTGTGGAGGTCTACGGGTGATGGTTTAGGGTTTTTAGATTGGGAAGGAGGAGATAGGGTGGTCAATGCTGTGGTGTCTGGTTGGTGAGGATGGTGGAGGTGAAGCGGTAGGAAAGGAAAATGGCCGAAGAAGAGATGGGTAGGTAGAACTCGGCGAAGTCAAGAGGATGCACATGTGGTGGTTGTGGAAATCCAGAGTTAGGAGAAGCTACAACAACAGTTGGATCTTGGAGATCCAATGGTGGGGGAAATGTAGGTGCAATGCACATGATGTAGGCTGAGAGCGAGAGTGCATGGGGCGCACGTGAGGGTGTGAGTTGTTAGCAATGTGAGCCTCGGGCGAACCATTCCTACAATAAATGTTATTGTAATACATGATTTATCAATAAAAGTTATTGATTATTTTCACTCCCTTTCTGAGATTGAATGAATGAATGCACTATAAGGTCCCTCTGTACAATAAGAGTTATGTACCATGGCCAACTTGATGATCATACAGCTGTTGATTCATTGAATGAATCATAGAGGTTGATGCTTGGATGAATATCTAAGGAGTTAGATAGAGGACTCATCAAGCATCATCAAATGATTGTTAAGTGATGATCTCCAGTCTGAGTAGGAGATGGCAATCCTTTCTCAAATGGCTGATATCTGACTGACCTCTTGATGCAGGTCCTCTGCATGGGAATAGTGATTCAGAGTTGTCATATTAGTTAAGTCAATGGGTTGACTTAACGAGATCGAGATAACCAAAGACCTATATTGAATGCTGTCACAGCATAGGCATGCATCCTCTGACCGGAGACAGATGTATTGCTATATGTCTGAGTGTGTACATTTGGCAGACCAATAGGTTGATGACCTAACCAAGGTCTATATACCGGCGAGCTGGTGTGCATGTAAGGACATATGAGGAATGCGATCTCTCAAAGGGACATACATGTTCACTTATGAACCGGGAGACATGAGCTCACTCATGAGGTATTGGGACTAATCAAATTCCATGCATGGTCGTCATGCTTTGGAAGCATGACATGAATTTGAAGGTAAGATATATGCTTTGGGAAAGCATATGATCTATACCAATTTCCAGTGACCAAGATTGAGAAACTTAATGATCAAACCCTGAAGATGACTGTGTAAAAGTGATCTTTATCTTCAGAATGATCATAGGTCTTCCAGTATGCAGGATGTACATGTATTGGGAATACGTTAGGGTGATGTGATCATAAACGATTGTATAACCATGATGCTTCCATTCCGAGGGAGTGATGAAACAGGTTTGGATTTTAGTGACTCCTCTCATTAGAGAAGTAACCTAATCTTAGTCCATGTACTTGTTAGCAATGTGAGCCCCGGGCGAACCATTTCTACAATAAATGTTATTGTAATGAATAAATTATCAATGAAAGTTATTGATTATTTTTCACTCCCTTTCTGAGATTAATGAATGAATGCACTATAGGGTCCCTCTGTACAATAAGGGTTATGTACCATGGCCAACTTGATGATCATACAGCTGTTGATTCATTGGATGAATCATAGAGGCTGATGCTTGGATGAATATCTAAGGAGTTAGATAGAGGACTCATCAAGCATCATCAAATGATCATTAAGTGATGATCTCCAGTCTGAGTAGGAGATGGCAATCCTATCTCATATGACTGATATCTAACTGACCTCTTGATGCAGGTCCTCTGCATGGGAATAGTGATTCAGAGGTGTCAGGTTAGTTAAGTCAATGGGTTGACTTGACGAGATCGAGATAACCAAAGACCTACGTTGAATACTGTCACAACATAGGCATGCATCCTCTGACTAGAGACAGATGTATTGCTATATGTCTGAGTATGTACATTTGGCAGACCAATAGGTTGATGACCTAATCAAGGTCTATATACCGTCGAGCTGGTGTGCATGTAAGGACATATGAGTAATACGATCTCTCAAAGGGATCATACAGGTTCACCTGTGAACCGGGAGACATGAGCTCACTCATGAGGTATTGGGACTGAACAAATTCCATGCATGGTCGTCGTGCTTTGGAAGCATGACATGAATTTGAAGGTAAGATATATGCTTTGTGAAAGCATATGATCTATACCAAATCCCAATGACCAAGATTGAGAAACTTAATGATCTAACCCTGAAGATGACAGTGTAAAAGTGATCTTTATCTTCAGGATGGTCATAGGTCTTCCAGTATGTAGGATGTGCAGGTATTAGGAATACCTGAAGGGTGATTTGATCATATACGATTGTATAACCATGACGCTTCCATTCCGAGGGAGTGATGAAACATGTTTGGATTTTAGTGACTCCTCTCATTAGAGAAGTGACCTAATCTTAGTCCATGAACTGGACATTGATCTGAATGAGATTCAGATGCAATGAGAAGATTAAGTCTACGGTCTTGATTTGATCAAGCATCAGTGGGAGGTCCATAGGATCTGGATTAGAGATACGATCTCAACATCCAAGTCACTATACGTGGAACAATACAATCGCCCTGTCCTTATCTCCAAGTATCTGAGGAGAAATAACATTGTTCTTAAATGGTTTAAGAACAATTCCATAAGATCTAAGTAAAGAGAATTTGATAATTAAATGTGATTTAATTATCATGATGTCTGAGAAGTTGTCCAATATGATTAAATGTGATTTAATTATTTTGGATAAGAATAATGTGGATAGAAATATCCAATTATTCATAATATATTATAAATGTGATTTATAATGTATTAGAGAGAGTTAATTATAATTTATATGTGTTGATTAATTATGATGTGTATTGGATACACATTGTGTAATTAATTAACAATATGAATTACATGTTGTTTTGGGTTGTGAATATGATTCACAATTTTTCTATGGCAAGATTGCAATATTCTCAAAGATAATTGTGAATTATTTTTGAAGAATAAAACCCAAATAAATTTGGTGCAAATAAATAAGAGAGATTACATGGAGATATGCAATCTCATTGATTTCCATGAGATTGCAATCTCCATGCAATCTCATGGACGGCACACCATTCCTTTATGGAATGGGTGTGCGCCCACTTGGAAGGCACATGGAGATGAAATCTCCATGTGTCTTCTCTCCTTATTTGTTGGGTTGATTTAGGAATGAATTATATTTGATTTTGTCAAATATATTTTAACCTAAATTTGTTGTCTTTGACAACAACAATCTTAGCCATTGGATGAACATAAATCAATCTCATCCATTGATTTTATGTGTCCCATGGATTGAGATCCATGGATCCCAAAACCCTATAAATAGAGAGGCATACTTGGCTCTCTCTTTACACATGCTATTGTAGCACAAACTCTCTCTCTCTTTTCTCATACACGACAGCCCTCTCTCTCCCTCTCTTCTTGGTGGCCGTCCACCTTGGTGGAGAGAATCGTCGACGCCCGCGCCATCGTGCTGCCGCTTCGACTCTCTGCGGTTCTTTGTCTTCTTGGAGTACTTCACTCACGAAGGAGACATTTGATCTCGTGCGACGAGATCAGGAGCAACCGCGCTTGGATCAACTTGGATTGCGAGGACACCGCGACTCATCTCCGCGCTCGCAAGCCGTTACTCCGACGATCGGACTTGAGACAGGAGGTCTCTTTTCGTAGAGACTTGATCAACCACGCTTTAAGAGGTATTGCATTATACTTGCTGTGGTTATAGATGAAACGATTTGAGAATGGTTCTCGAATCATGTGGTTTCATCGGTTTAAATTTTTTTTTAAATTCCGCTGCACCGAACAACTAGTACGGCTAGTCGTTCTTCGTCGTATTCGATACGACGATCACGCTTCCTGATGTGCTTGAGGATTTCTCCATATCCTTCAAGTGGTATCAGAGCCTTAGGTCGACGATTTCGAACATGATTCGAAAAACCGAGGACGACTTGGGTTCGTTTAGGTCGCGAAAGTTTTCATCGCATTTGATTTCGTAGATCTGTTTAGTAAATAAATTCGGCACTGTTTAAATTGTTTAAACACGAATTTAATACTTGGATTTTGTTCCCCATTAAATAAGGAAACCATAGGAACTGAGTTTGCGTAAATCGGATTTCGTATGCTCTAGTTATGGTTGTTTTAATGGACATGTATGCACTGTTGCGGGAACAGTAGATTTTAACATGATTAAAGAGTTAATTACTGTTATCATCTACCTCGAAATGCGTGCAAATCTACTTAGGTTCTGTTGTAAATCAAGTTAGCAATCTATGAAAATTGAGTTTGCTTAATTTGGATTTAAATTGATTGAGATATGCCAATTTTAGTGAATAGGGGTCATTACTGAAATTGCATTCCTAATCTAGAACCAAGTGGTTGTCAATTAGAGAAATTAAATTGTTAATTTCGTGAAATAATCTTGAAAATATTTGTGAAATATTGAAACATGATTATTTGCCTAATTGACTTGGACCCAACCAATTAATTGATTAAGATGTGATCTAAATCATAATTGGAAACCACAATCTTTCAAACTTGATGCTTGAATAGGATTTGGGAATTTGTCTAGCAAATTTCCTTATAATCAAAAATATTTTGATTATTACTATATGGTACAATTTCGGTTGAAAAACCGATGATCATCTCAAGTACAAATTAATCAATTTGGCATTATTCTTTCCCGAGGCGGATGTGGTGCCTAATCGGAGAGCATTGGGGTTGCGGGTTGCAACGTATGTGGTCCGTCCCACTCTCGTCGGTACTGGCCATGACAGCGGGTAGGGCCGGGATAATGTCCGAGGGATTAAGATGTATTTTTCTAATTATTAAAATTCGAATTAATACGTATTTTGAGATATTACCATATATGTATTCAAGTAAAATAATCAAGTTTGATTGATTGAATTGGATTGATAATTAATTTAATATGATTAAATTGATTATGTCCAATTGAAATACTCTAATATGATTAGAGTTATTAATTCCCTTGGAAGAATTAATTATGTGAATGTGATTCATAATAATTAATTAAAATTTGAATATGATATGGAGGATCACATAAGTGACATCCATTGTCTCCCGTCAAGGCGAAGAGTTCCGTCGCCAGACATCGTATGAAGGAGACGCCTGTACGAAGTGACAGCTCCTGCATACGATCCGTTTGGATCGGGCTCGTCGCTTCTCGAAAGAGTAAGGACGTATGCGTAGTGACCCCAATATCGGGTCCTCATATTATTGGGGCGATATTGGATTGCGCATAGCGAGTTGTATTCCTGTTGACGGTTGGTTCAATTAATAACGAGTCAACATCGCCTTAGGGGTGGTGGGCCCGGGTATTAAAGACCGAATTGGGAAATGCAAGTTGGACTTGCAATGCGGAATGTGTTCCCGCTTCTCTTTATTGGAGTCATAGGTTCTCATATTATTGGGATATGACAAAGATAAGGAGGAGATCCCAGTTCTTGCTTGAGATATATTGGTAAGTATATCTCTTACTTTGAAAGTAAATAAGGGAATAAACTTTCAAGGTTGACATAGCAAGAACAATTTGATTTAAAATGCCTTAATCAAATATTGTAAATTTGAATATATAATTTTATATTCTAATATAGTGCATTCTTAATTTCAGAAAAATGAAGTCTTTGAACCCACTTAGTAGGCTTCTAGAGGTCAACCAATTGACCGGCCCAAATTACTCGGATTGGATCCGAAATTTGGAGCTTGTTCTCTCTGCTGAGCGCATAAGTTATGTGCTATCCGAGGACAAGCATGAGAACCCTAAGTCCAAGGAAGAAAAAGCATTTAATGACAAGTATGATGAAGATCATGTCTTGGCTAGGTGCTATATCCTAGGTTCTCTCTCCAATGTTCTGCAGAAGCAACATGTGGAGATGAATACCTGTCAGGAAATAATGCAGAATCTTAAGGATATGTTTGGTGACATTAACCGCACTCAGCGGTACAATGTTATGAAAGACCTCATTCGCTGTAGAATGCAGGAAGGGACTTCGGTCCGTGAACATGTACTCAAAATGTTTGGGTACCTGTCGGAGCTGGAGACTCTTGGGGCAACGATGGATGCAGACATGCAAGCTGATTTCATTCTTCTGTCATTGCCCAAGTCTTTTAATAACTTTGTAGTGTCATTCCACATGAACAAGTTGGAATTGACTAGTGCTGCTCTCCTTGCTGCATTGAAGTCCGCAGAGGACGTGATGAAGAAGGATGGTCCCAGTGGCAGTGCAATGGTTGCACAGGTCAAAGGGAAGCGCGGTCGGAAGCATGGTTCTCGGAAGGGCCCGGCCCAGAAGAGAAAGAAGAAGGGACAAAGTGTTGCCTCTTCTTCCAATGCATCCACTCTCATGGCGTCGAAGAAAACCGACGTCTGTCACCACTGCAAGAAGCCGGGGCACTGGAAGCGTAACTGCCCAGATTACCTGAAGTCCTCAGACAAAGGTAAAGCTCCAGCAGGTATGAAATCTACTTTCATCATTGAAACTAACTTTCTCATCGGACGAGAAGGAAGTTGGGTTGTAGATTCTGGTGCTTCTGTTCATGTATGCAATTTGTTGCATTTGTTTCAGGAAACTAGAAGTCTTGAGGAAGGGGAGATAGTCATTCAGATGGGATCTGATGCAAGTATTGCAGCAGTCGCCGTCGGGACATGCAGACTATCATTATCTAGTGGAAGAGTCCTAGTACTTAAAGAGTGTCTTTATGTACCTGAAGTTAGAAGGAATCTGATATCTGTATCTAAGCTAGTTAGAAGTGGATATTCGTTCCTATTCTGTAATAAATTAGTCATAAATCATTATGATAAATATATTGCAGAAGGTGTTTTAACTTCTGGAGGACTCTATGAATTGTGCATTAATGATAATGTCATGAATGTTACAACCACTAATAAAAACCCTAAGAGATCCAGGGAGAATAAAAATCATTCAAATATGATTTGGCATCAAAGGCTTGGTCATTTGTCTGTTGATAGGATCAACAGATTGATAAAGGATGGACCTTTAGATTTCCTACATGTTCAATCTTTGCCTACTTGCGAACATTGCATTCGAGGTAAAATGACTAGGATGCCTTTCCGTAACAAGGTTACAAGATGCGAAGGTATTATTGACCTAATACATACCGATGTATGTGGTCCCTTCAGTACCGCGACTCGAAATGGATACCGATATTATTTGACATTTATCGATGACCATTCGCGATACGGGTTTATCTTCCTATTACGTCATAAGTCTGAAACCTTTGAAAAGTTCAAAGAATTCAAGGCTTTGGTTGAGAACCAAACCGATTGGAAGATTAAACGGATTCGATCTGATCGAGGTGGTGAGTACCTATCAGATGAATTCAAGGAATACCTTAAGGAGAATGGAATTGTTTCAAATCTCACTCCTCCTGGAACTCCCCAACTTAATGGTGTTGCTGAAAGACGCAACAGGACCATCATGGACATGG
The DNA here is from genome assembly GCA_037367405.1 of Ottelia alismoides. Classification (NCBI taxonomy): domain Eukaryota; kingdom Viridiplantae; phylum Streptophyta; class Magnoliopsida; order Alismatales; family Hydrocharitaceae; genus Ottelia; species Ottelia alismoides. The sequence continues at coordinate 215,093 of JAZKJV010010631.1, forward strand.
TCCGTTCAATGATGAGCAAAGCACATTTACCTCTTAGTTTCTGGGGATATGCAGTAGAGACTGCAATATATATCCTGAATAAGATTCCTAGCAAATCTGTACCTAAGACTCCTCATGAGCTATGGTATGGAACCAAACCTAGTGTCAATCACTTAAGGGTTTGGGGTTGCTTGGTCCATGCGAAGAACGTGGACGCAAGTAAGCTGGAATCTCGCACTCGTGAGTGTTACTTCATTGGGTATGTTAAAGATGGTATTGGATACTAGCTTTATGACCCTGAGACCCAAAAGGTTTTTGTCTCTAGAGATGTGAAGTTTCTGGAGGATGATTTCCTTAAAGGTCAAGATAAAAGTGAAGTAGAGGAACTCATTGAATCCCAAGAGGATTCTGAGCTCCCCAGACCAGAAACTGAAGAAGTAAATAAAGATGAAACACCCATACCTCTTCGAAGGAGTTCGAGGGTGGTTGCACCACCTGAAAGGTATGGATTCCATGTGTCAGGTGAAACTGACATTGATCCTACTTCATTTGATGAAGCACTCGCGGATCAAGACATGGATAGATGGATGCTAGCAATGAAGTCAGAAATTGACTCCATGCATAAGAATGGTGTATGGACCCTAGAGGATCCACCTAAAGGGGTAAAACCCATTGGGTGTAAATGGATCTTCAAGAGAAAGAGGGGACCTGATGGGAAAGTAGAGACTTTCAAGGCACGACTCGTAGCCGAGGGCTACACACAGAGAGAAGGCATCGACTACGATGAGACATTCTCTCCTGTGGCTATGCTTAAATCCATCCGGACATTGCTAGCTATAGCTGCATATCTTGACTACGACATCTGGCAGATGGACGTCAAGACGGCTTTCCTCAATGGATACCTCGAGGAGGATATCTACATGGAGCAGCCCCAGGGCTTCATGACTGAGGATGGTAAAGTATGCAAGCTGAAGAAATCCATCTATGGGCTCAAGCAAGCTTCTCGTAGTTGGAACATCAGATTTGACGAAACCATAAAGAGTTATGATTTTGTGCAGAATCCTGATGAACCTTGTGTATACAAGAAGCTTAGTGGGAGCGCCGTTGTGTTCATCGTGCTTTATGTAGATGACATCCTTATCATTGGGAATGATACATGGATGATGACCAGTGTAAAGATTTGGCTGTCCCATACCTTTGAGATGAAAGATCTTGGAGAAGCCTCTTATATCTTAGGTCTGAAGCTGTTCAGAAACCGAGAAAAGAGGATTTTGGGATTGTCACAACATGGATACATTAAGAAGATTCTTGAACGATTCCGTATGGATAGTTCTAAGAAAGGATTCCTACCCTTAAGACATGGCATCCACCTGTCTAAAGGAATGGCTCCTCAAACTGTTGAGGAAAAGAAGGCCATGGCTGGATGTCCTTATGCATCAGCCGTAGGAAGCTTAATGCATGCCATGATGTGCACTAGGCCAGATATCTGCCATGCAGTGGGAGTGGTAAGTCGTTACCAATCCTGCTATGGAGAACAACACTGGAATGTAGTAAAGAACATATTCAAATATCTAAGATGGACGCAAGATTACATCTTGGTCTATGGAGATGGTGATCTCCAAGTCTTGGGATATACAGATTCTGACTTCCAATCGGATGTAGATGATCGAAAGTCGACATCGGGGTTCGTGTTCTTGTTGAATGGTGGTGCTGTGAGCTGGAGAAGCAAGAAGCAGGACACTACTGCAGATTCAACAACAGAAGCCGAATACATTGCCGCATCGGATGCTGCAAAGGAGGCGGTGTGGTTGCGCAAGTTCGTGCTGGAGCTTGGCGTAGTTTCCTCTGATACTCCCATCCCGTTACTCTGCGATAACACGGGAGCCATTGCCCAGGCAAAGGAACCCAGATGGCATCAAAAGAGCAAACACGTGGAAAGGAAATACCACATCATTCGGGAGATACAAAAGCGTGGAGACATCATCATCACCAAGGTGGCCTCTGCCGACAACGTTGCTGATCCTCTTACCAAACCTCTGACACAGAAGGTTTTCGACCAGCATGTAATGAGTATGGGTTTAAATATTGTACCTGAATGGTTCTGAGGGCTAGTGGGAGATTGTTAGCAATGTGAGCCCCGGGCGAACCATTTCTACAATAAATGTTATTGTAATGAATAAATTATCAATGAAAGTTATTGATTATTTTTCACTCCCTATCCGAGATTAATGAATGAATGCACTATAGGGTCCCTCTGTACAATAAGGGTTATGTACCATGGCCAACTTGATGATCATACAACTGTTGATTCATTGGATGAATCATAGAGGCTGATGCTTGGATGAATATCTAAGGAGTTAGATAGAGGACTCATCAAGCATCATCAAATGATCATTAAGTGATGATCTCCAGTCTGAGTAGGAGATGGCAATCCTATCTCATATGACTGATATCTGACTGACCTCTTGATGCAGGTCCTCTGCATGGGAATAGTGATTCAGAGGTGTCAGGTTAGTTAAGTCAATGGGTTGACTTGACGAGATCGAGATAACCAAAGACCTACGTTGAATACTGTCACAACATAGGCATGCATCCTCTGACTAGAGACAGATGTATTGCTATATATCTGAGTATGTACATTTGGCAGACCAATAGGTTGATGACCTAATCAAGGTCTATATACCGGCGAGCTGGTGTGCATGTAAGGACATATGAGTAATACGATCTCTCAAAGGGATCATACAGGTTCACCTGTGAACCGGGAGACATGAGCTCACTCATGAGGTATTGGGACTGAACAAATTCCATGCATGGTCGTCGTGCTTTGGAAGCATGACATGAATTTGAAGGTAAGATATATGCTTTGTGAAAGCATATGATCTATACCAAATCCCAATGACCAAGATTGAGAAACTTAATGATCTAACCCTGAAGATGACAGTGTAAAAGTGATCTTTATCTTCAGGATGATCATAGGTCTTCCAGTATGTAGGATGTGCAGGTATTAGGAATACCTGAAGGGTGATTTGATCATATACGATTGTATAACCATGACGCTTCCATTCCGAGGGAGTGATGAAACAGGTTTTGATTTTAGTGACTCCTCTCATTAGAGAAGTGACCTAATCTTAGTCCATGAACTGGACATTGATCTGAATGAGATTCAGATGCAATGAGAAGATTAAGTCTACGGTCTTGATTTGATCAAGCATCAGTGGGAGGTCCATAGGATCTGGATTTGAGATACGATCTCAACATCCAAGTCACTATACGTGGAACAATACAATCGCCCTGTCCTTATCTCCAAGTATATGAGGAGAAATAGCATTGTTCTTAAATGGTTTAAGAACAATTCCATAAGATCTAATCAAAGAGAATTTGATAATTAAATGTGATTTAATTATCATGATGGATGAGAAGTTGTCCAATATGATTAAATGTGATTTAATTATTTTGGATAAGAATAATGTGGATAGAAATATCCAATTATTCATAATATATTATAAATGTGATTTATAATGTATTAGAGAGAGTTAATTATAATTTATATGCGTTGATTAATTATGATGTGTATTGGATACACATTGTGTAAATAATTAACAATATGAATTACATGTTGTTTTGGGTTGTGAATATGATTCACAATTTTTCCATGGCAAGATTGCAATATTCTCAAAGATAATTGTGAATTATTTTTGAAGAATAAAACCCAAATAAATTTGGTGCAAATAAATAAGAGAGATTACATGGATATATGCAATCTCATGGATTTCCATGAGATTGCAATCTCCATGCAATCTCATGGACGGCACACCATTCCTATATGGAATGGGTGTGCGCCCACTTGGAAGGCACATGGAGATGAAATCTCCATGTGTCTTCTCTCCTTATTTGTTGGGTTGATTTAGGAATGAATTATATTTGATTTTGTCAAATATATTTTAACCTAAATTTGTTGTCTTTGACAACAACAATCTTAGCCATTGGATGAACATAAATCAATCTCATCCATTGATTTTATGTGTCCCATGGATCGAGATCCATGGATCCCAAAACCCTATAAATAGAGAGGCATACTTGGCTCTCTCTTTACACATGCTATTGTAGCACAAACTCTCTCTCTCTCTTTTCTCATACACGACATCCCTCTCTCTCCCTCTCTTCTTGGTGGCCGTCCACCTTGGTGGAGAGAATCGTCGACGCCCGCGCCATCGTGCTGCCGCTTCGACTCTCTGCGGTTCTTTGTCTTCTTGGAGTACTTCACTCACGAAGGAGACATTTGATCTCGTGCGACGAGATCAGGAGCAACCGCGCTTGGATCAACTTGGATTGCGAGGACACCGCGACTCATCTCCGCGCTCGCAAGCCGTTACTCCGACGATCGGACTTGAGACAGGAGGTCTCTTTTCGTAGAGACTTGATCAACCACGCTTCAAGAGGTATTGCATTATACTTGTTGTGGTTATAGATGAAACGATTTGAGAATGGTTCTCGAATCATGTGGTTTCATCGGTTTAATTTTTTTTTTAAATTCCGCTGCACCGAACAACTAGTACGACTAGTCGTTCTTCGTCGTATTCGATACGACGATCACGCTTCCGTGATGCGCTTGGGGATTTCCCCATATCCTTCAGTACTGGACATTGATCTGAATAAGATTCAGATGAAATGAGAAGATTAGGTCTACGGTCTTGATTTGATCAAGCATCTGTGGGAGGTCCATGGGATCTGGATTTGAGATATGATCTCAATATCCAAGTCAGTATACGTGGAACAATACAATCGCCCTGTCCTTATCTCCAAGTATCTGCAGAGAAATCGCATTATTCTTGAAGGGGTTCAAGAATAATTCCATAGATCTAAGCATTGAAGAAATAATGATTAAATGTGATTTAATCATCTTGATGTGTGTAGAAATTATCCAATATAATTAAATGTGATTTAATTATTATGGATAAGAATAATGTGGATAGAAATATCCAATTATTCATAATATATTATAAATGTGATTTATAATGTATTAGAGGGAGCTAGTTATAATTTATATTTGTTGATTAATTATTATGTGTATTGGATACACATTGTGTAATTAATTGAAAATATAAATTATATGTTGTTTTGGGTTGTGAATATGGTTCACAATTTTTTCAATGGCAAGATTGCAATATTCTCAAAATTAATTATGAATTATTTTTTGAAGAATAAATCACAACAAAAGTTGTTGGAAATTATGGGGGAAATTCATGGAGATATGTAATCTTATGAGATTACATGGATTTGCCTCCACCATGGGGAGATGGTGGACGACTACCAATTCCACAAGGAATTTCGTGGCCGTCTCCACCACTCCTAATGGGGAGATCTCCATGCAAATCTCTCCATAATTGCTTGATCTGATTCAGGATTAAAATATATTTGACATGTCAAATATATTTGATTTAAATTAGATTATTATTTGTTGGTTTTTACCAACAACAATCTTGACCATTGGATTGGACATAAATCAATCTCATCCATTGATTTTATATGTCCCATGGATTGAGATCCATGGATCCTAAAATCCTATAAATAGAGAGACATACCATGCTCTCTAGGGCTATGCAATATTGGAGCCGACTCTCTCATTTTCATTCCTCTCACACGCCAACCCTCTCTCCCTCTTCTTGGTGGCCGTCCACCAAACCCTAGAGGAGAGTCTCGTCGTCTCCTTCGCCACCGCGCCACCGGTTCGATGTTCTTCGGTTCTCCATCTTCTTGGAGTGCTACGCTCACGAAGAAGACGTTCAATCTCGTACGATGAGATCAGGAGCTAACTGTGTGTGGATTGACTTGTTGGATTGCAAAACTCACGCGGTTCATCCTTGCGTTTGTAAGTGATCTCTTCGACGATCTGACTTGAGACAAGAGGTCTCTTTTCTTAGAGACTCGATCAACCACGCTTCAAGAGGTATTCCTTACATTTGCTGTGGTTTTAGATGAAACGATCCGAGAATCATTCTTGGATCATGTGGTTTCATCGCATGAAAATTTTTTAAATTCCGCTGCACAGAACAACTAGTACGACTAGTCGTTCTGCGTCGTATCTGATACGACGATCACACTTCCGTGATGCGCTTGAGGATAATACCATATCCTTCATGAGTTTGGGTGGAATTTATCTGGATTGTTTTATTATGATCTAACAATCCAAGATGAATGCACAAGAAGACAAAATAGGATTGACCAGTGGTGAGTGGGCTTTGACCAAGCATTGAGATGGGCCAGTGGGGTAGTGACACATATATGGTTGATCAGACTTTGACCAATGCAAAGATAAACAACAAAAATAATAACAAATCCTTTTCCCACAATTAAGTAGGGTTGTCTACATGGATTCTATGCCTGCATTCAGATCTATCATGGATCAATCCTGAATTTTTATCCAAAAAACTAAAATCCCTTTGTACAGTCTCACTCCAACACTTCTTGGGCCATCCTCACATTCTCTTAGCCGTCTCAACATCCCAAAACTTTCATCTCCTAATTGGTGAATCAACTAACCTTATTTGCAAATGACCAAACCATCTTAAGCAGTTTTCTAGCATCTTATCCTCGATCGGAGCTACACCAATTTTATTTCTGATTGCATCATCCCGAATCCGATCTTTATGTATATGTCCACACATCCACCTTAGCATTTTCATTCTTCCGCTATCATTCTCTGCACATGTCTATGGTTCAGAGGACAACATTCAGGTCCATAGAGTATAGCAGGTCTCACAACTGCTTTGTAAAACTTTCCTTTGATTTTTAAAGAAATTTTCTTATCACATAGAACAGAATAGGCTCCACTCCACTTCAGCCAGCCTGCATTTATTCTATCAGTAACATCTCCATCAATTTTCCCATCATGTTGCAAAATAGATCCAAGTTATCTAAAAAATCTCTCTTCCGAATGTTATCATCACTAATATTCACCTCAATTACTTCATCATTATTTCCATCAAATGGGCACTCCATATATTCAGTCTTATCCCTACTTATAGGATATATTTAGTCTTCAATGCATGTCTCCAAACCTCAAGCTTCTCATTTTCTCCATCTCTAGTCTCATCAATCAACACAATATCATCAGCAAATAACATACATTAAGGTATCTCATCCCAAATGTGACTTGTCAACTTATTCTTAATCAAAGTAAAAAGAAATGAACTCAAAGCTGGACCTTGATGTAAACCATTGTCGATGTCCAAATAGTCTGTCTTCCCAGACTGGATCCTTACACAAGATAAAGCCCTATCATACATATCCTTTATGAGGTTAATGTATAGGACATGTACTTATCTCTTCTCCAAAACTCACCTCAATATCTCTCATGGGACAAAAGCATAAACCTTCTCCAAATCAATAACAATCATATGGAGGCTCTTCCTTTTAGCTCTATAAATCTCCATTGTTCTTCTTAGCAAATGGATGGCTTTAATAGTTGAGCGACCTGGCATGAATCCTAATTGGCTTTGTTTTACTTTAGAAACTTGCCTCAACCTTCTTTCAATTACACGTTCCCAAATTTTCCTAGTGTGACTCATGAACTTGAGACCTCTATAATTTGAACAATTTTGTACGTCTCCTTTGTTCTCATAACGAGGCACTATGATACTTCTCATCCAATCTTCAAGCATTTTCTTGCTTCACTAAATAACATTAAATAAATTCATAAGCCAAGTCAAACCATGCTCACCTAAAACTCTCCATACTTCTACAGGAATGTCATCCGGTCATGCACCTTTCCTAGGTCTCATAACCTTCAAAGCCTCCTCTAGTTCCTTTCTTTGTATTCTTCTATAGCTTGCACGATTCAAGTAACTTCTACTACTAGCTACATCACCCAAAGTGATCTCTCTATTTCCTTCCCCAATGAACAGTTTATGGAAATACTGCTTCCATCTAGTCTCTATATCCTTCTGAGTAACAAGCACGCAATCTTCCTCATCCTTAACGCATCTCACTTGAGAAGGGTCTTTGGTCTTTCTTTCTCTTGCTTTGGCCAACCTGAATATATCCTCAGCCCTCCTTAGAGTCAAGATTTTTATACAAAACTTCATAATCTTTTGACCTAACTCCGCTTACAGCCTTCTTTGCTTCATTCTTTGCAATTTTGTAGTTTGTGACAATGTCCTCTATTCTATCCTTAGACATAGATTTAACGCATGATCTTTTCATTTTGAGCTTATGTTGCATCCCTCTACTCCACCACCAAGCCTCCTTTTGGCCTGGAGCTCCTCCCTTTGTCTCATATCATAAATGTGTTCAACATAAAAAATGTTCATGTAAATGTAATCTATAATGTTCATGAAGGACTCGATCTTTGATTTTATTTGGATTTTTATATATGAATAATATATGCAAAAAAATCAAATATGATGTGAAATAATGAAATGGACTCGAACATAATTTTTTTGGATTTTTATGGTTTGAGTTATTGTAAGAATAAATTAGGGAAGTGAAATGTAGACAAGAGAATTAGGTTAGTGAGATCAAGTCACGATTTATCTTTTTTTTTACTTTTCTAATTTTTTGAATTTTAATTTTATGTAATTAGTTAGATAATTAAATGAAATAAAAAATGAAAATAAATAAATAAGAGATAAATATGTACATGAAATAATATGTCAAAAATAATAAAAATGTATAATGTATAGTAGTCTCAAATCCAAATTTCATAAATGAACTCTGTTTCTTTTGAATTTGATCTTGAATTGTATATATTTGAATTTAAATTAATTCGAAAAGGAGCATAGTGAAGTTGCATATTGTATGAGAGAGATATCAACATTTACGTCTTTCTGTCTTGAAATTAGGGTTTCAGTTTGTTTCTAATATGTACAAATTAGTAATTTTTAGGTTTTTTCTTTGATTAATATTAGTGATATGTATACAACGGAGTCAGTTCATGTTAGAATTAATATGAATTAATAAAAAATGGGTGAAGTTAGATAAAAATTTATAAAGGATAATGAATGTAGAATGGAATGCTAATTTATGCAAATTTTCAAGTGTATGAATGTCAATTTTGAGATATAAACATAAGAATGCAACTAATTACTCAGTACGAAGCTATATTTTTCAGCTAATTAGAGTGATGAATTACATACTCATCAACCCCCTACACTTAAACCTTGTTCATCCTAGAGTAACTAAAAATCAAAAGGTGAAATGAGATTGGGTTCCATACCAAGATCACGAAAAAAAGGTGAAAATGCAGCTTGACCCGACCTTTGGATTAATAGTTTGGAGGAACTCCTGCGAGAATTAAAATTTTAAAATCAACAGTCTCCAATTTTTACACATCATTGTATAGGTTCGGCTCAAAAGTCATCATAGACCATCCCTCTCGCAAAGCATACCCCATGAACATTGAACCACTATCTCCTGTATGTGAAGGATGTTAGCTCTTCCCATTAGAAAGGCTAAACTACTGTGCAAACCTCCCCTCCAGTAACTCATCATCGGGGAGTTAGGTATTTCCTTCTAAGTTCATGTACGTGCTAGTTCTCAATGAATATGGTGGAAGAAGTATAGAAGAATGAGAAAAGAACTGGAGTGTGGCCAATGTAGTCACATCTCCTATGAAGCTTGACCAATCTAGCCAAGTCTCCACCAAGATATGCAGGCTATATGAATCTTGGACCATTGTGGCCAGCGATGTACTTTAGGAATTGTCTTCTTTTGGTATGAATTGTGGTTGCTTTACATTGATCTTTTTATGCCATGATAGATATAGAATCTTTTTTTCCGCCTATATTTTGGGATCTTAGAAAAAATTATGCTAGTGCGTTCATCATCTGAAGTTTTATTTCAACCCGTACTCTGGTAGTTAGATGTCCATACTACCAGAAAAGATGCCCACATAGTATTCCATCATCCTGTCCGAGTTGAGAAAAATGCATAGTACTGAAGTACATATCAATTCCCTATTCAAGAGTCGTACTCAGAATACGGCGACAAGGTTAGACATTAAGAGTCAATGTCTGAACAATTGTCATGCATAACTCGTAGTATTAAGTTCATGACTAGAAGCTTCTAAAATTCTATTTTCTAATGAAGTTCCTCTGAGAATTAAGTGGATTAAGGTCAAGTCAAGACCACTCTGAATTTTTAATCATGACTCAGTTCAGAACACGATGACTTTTCACCAATGCAAATGCATGTCATGCTGAATGAAATGCAGGTGCATAGGATGCGATCACACATTTTTTGAATACAAGAGTTTTACACACATTATAAATATTACAAGTATTTTACATATTGCACATATTTTATAATTTTTTACCAGTTTTACAAATTCCCCCATATACCCATATAAGGTGAGCATTATATATAGAAAATACAATAATATATAGTATGATGCGATGCAAAGTATGTACACGAATGCATCTCGATCCCCTTATACTTAGAGCATGGTAAGTATAGAATGAAGAAAAAGAAGAAAGGAGGAAGGTATAAGTAAGCCACCCCCTTATACTTAGGCTCTTTGTCATCATAAGTATAGAAGAGAGCAAAAATGGGGTGGTAGAGGGCAAGGGATGAGAAGATGAGTATGAACAGGGTGGGCATCGTCCACCCTATACTTAGGATTTTTCCTAAGTATAGAAGACATACAAGGGAACTAATGTGAATGGGAGTGAATGTACAGAAGATCAAGGTGGTTAGAGCACTTTTGAGGATTATGAGAGGCGAAGTGTACATGAGCAAGGTGTCATGCAGAGATGCAGAGCCTACTGGCATGGCTTCTAGATCTGCTTCATGCATGATAATTTCTTCTACTCTTGTCAATTGATCATCTGGTCCAACGAACGATTTCAATAACTGCCATTTACTAGAAATGTCGGTGCAACCTCTGTGAATTCTGAGTTCTCAATATTACTGCTCTCGTGAACTGCCCAAACAATATAAGGTCCCATCCACTAAGATTTCAATTTGCCTTGAAAAATTTTCAACTTCACATTAAACAACTATACATTCTGTTCAGGGATAAATCTTTTCTTCTTGATGTGTTCATCATACCATTTCTTCACTTTATCCTTGCAGATCATGCTATTGTCATATACCCGATTTCTATTCTCTACTAGCTCATTCATGCCCATCTCTCTCTCTTTCTGACCAAAGTGACCATTCTAATTGATCTTTTTAATATCCCATTTTGATTAGTGTACTAGCTCTGCGGGCAAATGACTTGGCTTCCCAAAAATCATCTTAAACGAGGAAGTATCTAATAGAGTCTTGCAAGTTGTCTGGTAAGCCCATAGAACTTGGTCCAAGAGTTGGGATCAGTTCTTCATGTCAGGGTGGACAAGCTTCTGCAGAATCTCTTTACTTCCGTATTTGACACCTCATGAAATGCCCTGCCTCGACAGGGGCGCATCTCAACAACCATTCACATTATTACCCAACAACAGTCATAAACAACTTACATGATATACCATTTATATAAAAAATAAAGACATAGGGAAGAAAATCTAAGTTTCCATTGATAACCAAAGTCTACATAAGGATAAAAATAAATCCTCAGAGTCTTTTTTATTACACAATAAATAAATGAAAATGAAGAAAAATGTAGACTACTACAAAACTAGTCCTCAACCTTAACAACGTCCTGCAGATGCACCACCAAAAATGTGAGCCTCTGTGTCCTACTCTACACTTCCTGTTGGATTTCCAAAGAATGTAACTTGTGAGTCAATTGACCCAGTAAGGATAAAATAAATTATAAATTAAGATATTATAGGTAGGAATTGCAAATGCGGCAACTGAACAAAATTAGAAGAGAACATTTAAAAGCATCTAGTAATATACATTCAGTTATAATCTAGCCCTTTTACAATTACGCAATCAAAAACTATTCTTTGACATGTCTTAATCCATATTCTCATTTACTTATCCCGAACTCGCCCGTCAAGGGAGAAAGCCTGCATTAGGAATGAAGCCTGCAACACTCCATTCATAGTGCAACCTAAAACCTGTGCACAAGCGTGATCCTTCAGCTAGTCTAGTTGGTAGTACTCTGACACTCGAGACGGGCATACCTGCCCAATGAGTAGCAACTCTGTCAATCGAGTCCGCCGGAGGAGTCTCGCTCGCTCCCTAAAAAGTGCAACAAACACGGATCCATATGGTGCAATGCACGCGTGCATCCACCTCAATTCTACCAGAGTACCTACCACCACCCCATTCTATGATGCCCCTCGAATGGGGGTGACTCACTGTCGGCTCAACCGGATCACAAGGGTGTGCACCCACCTTGTAGTATTTATTCTCTTGTTCACTCTTACACAATAACATAACAAACTAAGATCCTCAGATCCCATTTTGCTTCATCGATTTTTGTTTTAATCCAAGCCCTACAATGTCCAATTGATCATACATTCTGCCTAAGATATAGAGTACTCAATAATGCTCTTGGAATCTGGTCTCTGCCATTTTGTCTGCTTCATTTCTAACTCTACTTCATCTTCGTGAGCACGGAGTTGGATCTTCCCATCATTGTAATCAAACACTGTCCCAGTTGTCCTTAGAGGGGAGATCTAGGATTATTTAGGAGTCCTTCCAATGTTGAGTGACCTCCATGTGTAGAATAATTAATCAACTTTGTAGTCTTGCCCCTCAATTGATACGACAATGTTCCTCAATACCCCCTTAGGTCTTTTTATGGATCGATCAATGATCTGGAGATATGATCGTAATCTTTTAAGCAATCCTAGATTGAGTCTCTCAATAAGTATACATGGTAGAAGATTAATTGAGGATCCATTGTCAAGTAGAGTATATGTAAATGTAGTGTCAGCGATCTGACTTTTCATATAATGAGCACCCGTATCCCGTTTCTTCCTCGAGATCTTGTTACGAATGGTACACGTTGTGGCTATGGATAGCACATGTTTTTTATATTCTTGTATTTTTCTTCTTGTTTATACTCATAGATGTTGCTTTTTGTTTTGCTTCGTAGAAGGTCACATTTTATTTTGCTTCATAGTAAATGCTACATCCATAAAATCATTAAACAGAATCTCAACTTTGACATATTCCTTGCAAGTTCGTGCCATCTTAGAATCATCATTTTGTATTTTTGGATTTTCTTATTCCCCCCTTCGACAGTGTGGGAAAGGGGATTATTGGAAGAGATGGAAGAGGCATGTCAGAATCAAAATCATGTAAGTTGCTACTTTTATTCAATCAGAAAAATGTTCATAGATATGACTCTAAATTAGACTCTGTATATGACTATCATGGTGCTCATGGGTAATATGTGGGGACTCTATTGGTGTTGCATCTGCTTCCTGAGGTGTGAATACCTTGTCTGTGGTTGACTCACGTATTGACGAATGCATGCTCCTTCTACTTGAGTACTGGTGGTTTTCCTCCTCTTTTGAGTCTTTCTCAAGTAGATGCTCAGATTTCTCCTTATCTCACTCCTTAGATCGATCAAGCATTTGCGTGATCCTTCCACTCCCGAGAGAGATATTGTTAGTATCATCATGCGAAAAGATCTCTTGTATGGATAATGAATATTCTATATGATATACATGATCCCGTGGTCTATGATGTGGTGGTCGGTTCAGGTTATTGCGGTTAACCTGAACCTAGTCGGGAAGCAAGGTCTTTGGTACAGAGTGATCATCTTGCCAACGCGACACCATGTTGACGTCAACCCTCATGTTATGCATCTCATTTATAATCCTCTAAAGTTGATAAAAATACGCTGGAGATCGAGGGTGTTCACATTGGATGATCCAACATATTGTCTCTATGGAAGCTATTGGTACTGATAACCGTATGATGGTCCCTGATGTTAACTCTACTTTGGTTGGCAACATGGTTGCTAAACCGAAGCTGGGCTCTAACGGGGCTGTTGATATTGTTGCCTCTCATGCAGCTGCTAGTAGGTGGGGCTTGGGCAATATTGATGTTTTGCGGGAGAGGAGTTTACAAGATCGGTAGTGTACCATACTCCATTGACCTCCCATACTTGTAGAGATTCCTCGTAAAATACCTCAGCTGGTGGCTCAGTCTATTGATATGCCTGATCATGGCACTACTCCCAACTGGTGTATTATCATTGCATCATATGCTCCTTAATGTGGTGAATTCGATGCATGAGAAAAAGGAGGTGCATATGGGGTAGGTAACTTCAACTGGATTACCCTCTCAGTAAGTTCCTCTACATACTTTGTCAACATAGGAAGATGCTCTAATTCGTCGAGTTTACAGAGTTACTGACTTTCTTTCTTGTCTGCTCCATCGATATCAACTTATCAAATAGAATCCCATTTTTGGAATTAGGCCCTCAGCTACCTCTATCATGGTCCTCTTGTCTGCCTCCACTAGTGCTTGGGTAAGAGGGGCCTAATGATAGGCCCTGCTCATGGTCTGTGAACGACTAGTGTCTACCATATATTCAAATATTTTTCAAATGGTATCGATGTTCTTGTTTATGTAACTGCCCCCACAGATAGAGCTCACTAACCCTTGCATATCACGGGTGAATCCTCCAAATAAGCTTTGTACGAGGATCAACTTGGTTATCTCATGAAATGGCATTTTTGCAACATATCCTTCAATATCTCCTATGCCTCATGAAAGGTCTCATGAGAAAATTGGGTGAAGCTTGTGATCTAAGCTCTCATCTGATTGGTCCGGTTTAGAGAATAAAATTTCTTCAAGAATTAGTCCTTGAATGTTCACATGTGTTCGCCCATCCCTCGACATATTGTGCTTACCATATCAGCTTTTTCTTGTAGTGAACTAATTCCATGTGGTTACTGCCATCCCTAAAATTTTCAACAAGTATGTTGCTTTGTTTGGCAAGACAAAGGGGACCACATGCATCCGGATACAATTCCGACCAACGTAAGGGTTACTCTAGTTGTTACAAATCATTTCAAACCCTTGTAGGAATGTGAATAGTTCTTCTATCTCATTCTCACTAAATTTGGGGAGTAAAGCTAAGAAATAAGGCTTTTGGTCGTATGCTTCTTGAGGTGGTATTGGCCTAAGCCTTCTACGTATCTGATTTTTTGTAGGGTTATATGCATCTCTTACTAGATCCTCTTCTATTTAGTTGCTATCAGATGATTCATATCATCTCTCAAGGTCTCTCTCAGGGTCTATCCTAGCCAATATCTGCTGCATGGTATCATTCTGGTCATCGTCTTCTCGTGGTGGTCTTTTGGGCGACATCTTTGCTTCTTCTTTCTTACTAGAAATGAAAAGTGGATTCATGTAAGCTCTTTTCCAAGAAAAAGATCTCGAGGCACCGAGGAGAGGGTTACTCTCGGTGCTAGAGAAGAATAGTGGATTGGTCTGGGTCTGACCATAACCTAACATCTGAGGATGGGTTCCATTTCCTAGAAGATGATCATCTAGGAACAAATGGGTCCACTAAGAGAGTCATCACAAACCCAGAAAGACATGAGATTTGGGGCGTTCAATGAAGTGTTCGCGGAGTCCGAACTAACATCGCTCCAAATTTCCATCTTTTGATTTCAAGAGTTTCGATTCAGAGCATGATATTCAAGTCAAGAGGAGAGAGCCTGAAGGTACGTAATACACAGTCTTTTCCTATACATAATTCAATACATAATTCAAACCCAGTTCACCAACTTAACAAAACGAAGGTTGCAAAGGTTCGACCGATTATCTTTTCAATTTTAAGTTGGGTGTCAATGCAATCTTGTAATCCGTTACATACAAGTATGTCTTCATGATGATCAGATGTGGTTCTACTACCCCTCAATCAAAGGAGTGATCTGCCCGAGTTGCCGGGTTATATCACACCTCTAAAGAGAATAGCAGACTTACACACTCAAAACGTCTCTCTATGGTCGGAGGCAAGCGCTTGCAGCTTCTAAACCCGCATGAGTTCGTTATGGAGACTTAGGGCACATGTCTAGAATTTTGGGCTCTAACCTCAAGGCTATGTCCTCACCCACTTATAGTCTGGAGGTAAATACTTGTGTACAAGGATGGGGTTGCTCTCCCTCAATCGATGATTTTCAATTTTTATCCGATTTTAATTGATCAATAATGTTTAGTAGTCTCCATTTTATTTGGTGATCACTTACTTTGAAGCTTAGAACTAAGCGCGTCTACTGAGCAGTCCCAATTTCCTTTTAATCCTATGTGGAGAAACACATGGGGGGGGGGCAGAAATACTGATGCAAATCGATAAAACAATGATGCATACTCAAGTAGAAATACTTACAACAATCCTCGCAATCTCTGTGCAATATGATAAATATAGTTGAAGTTTACACTATATGCATGCACCGAAAAATCGCTCCTATATAAATAGTTCTATTAGCGAGTGAAGAACAAATTATATTTGTCCAAATAGAACATCTAGTGCATCTATTTAATGTGAAATGTGTATACTTAATACTATGAGCGTAATGAATTAACCCTACTTGCTTTGATAGTCGTTGTGCAATCATAGATCTATGCAAAGACTAAAGAATAATATGGACTTGATAAGCTGAGTGTCTAGTGTCCGGGTACAAGTGCGAGCTCCAAGTGAAGACCACTAGAAATGAGACAAATTACTACAAATTATTAAAAAAAATAAATGGATAAAACACCCTTTCTTTGAATAAAAGGAAAATTTCTTCGTATCTTTTCAACGGGCTTGGTCCACAGAATAGCCTGCCTTGTTGGAAATGTGAACCTAAAACGAGCCATTATGCAATAAATTCTCGCAATTCACTCCTTAATTTGAAATGAAGGATGGCTAATTTATATAATAGGCCCCTTAGCGCAATTGGGTTTATGTATCATGCCATCTTAATGATCATACATTTGTTGATACAAATGCTGAATCATAAAGGCTAGTGCTTAGATGATATCTAATATATTAGATTGAGGACTCGTCAAGCACCGTCAAATATTGTTAAGAATGGATCTCCAGCCTGAGAAGAAGATGACAATTCTTCTCTAACGGCTGATATCTGACTGAGCTCTTGATGCATGTCCTCTACATAGGAATAAAGATTCAGAGGTGTTAGATAAGTTAGGTCAAAGATTTGGCTTAATGAGATCAATATAACGAAGACATATATCGTATGCTGTCACGATATAGGCAGACATCCTCTGTGCATAGACAAATGTGTTACTATATGTTTGAGTATGTACATTTGGCAGATTGATAGGTTGATGACCTATTCAAGGTCTATACACCGACGAGCTCGTGTTCATATAAGGGCATATGAGTAATACGATCTCTCAAAGGGATCATATAGGTTCATTATTGAACCAGAAGACACGATCTTACTCATGAGATATTGGGATCAAATTTCATGTACGGTTGTCTCCCTTTGGAAGCTTGACTAAATTTATAAGTATGATATATGCTTTTGGAAATATATGATTGATACCTAGGTGTGATATAAGATTTTGGAAAGTATATGATCGATATCGACTCTCAGTCATCAAAATGAAAAACTTAGTGATAAAACCATGAAGAAGACAATGTAAAAGTGATCTAAAACTTTGGGTTTATTCTAGGTTTTCCAGTATGCTGGATGTACATGTATTAGGAATACTTGAGGGTAATGTGATCGTAAACAATTGTTCTCAATATCCAAGTTACTATACATGGAATATACAATCTTGCAGACCTTATGTCCAAGTATATGGGGGGAAGGAACATCATTCTTGAAAGAGTTCGAGAATTGTTCCATGAGCAATATTATATAAGCATTAAAAAATTGGATAATTAAATAGGATTTAATTATTACAATTAATATGTGGATAGACATATCTAAGATAAATAAATTCTGTTTAATTATTATGGATGGGATCAGTGTAGATAAAACTATCCACAATAATCATGGATAATGTGGATATGATCTTGAATATCTTGGAGAGAGTTAGTTGTGAATGCCATTCACAATTTATATGTTAATGTAGATTGGATTCGCATCACCTAATTTAATGTAAATATAAATTAGATTTAATATTAGTTGGAAGAAATTAATTCTCAATGATCAATGGTATAAATGCAATTATCATAAATAATTTGGAATTGTTTGGTGATAATTCAATTATGCAATTATCCAATTAATTAGTATAGTGGATAATTATTTTTTTGACTGATTCCACCTTAGAGTGGATGTACATGAGTTGCTTCAACCATGATGGGTGTCCACCCTATTTTTAGTATATGGATGAGCTCTCTTAATTATCTTCCATTTATTGAGTAATTATTTTAATTAAGATAATTTGGAAATTGTTTTCAAATTATATCTTTGTGTTTTCTTTTTTGTGTTTATTGTAAACTAAAAGGAAACACAACTCAATCTTAACCATTGTTTAGTGAGAGCACATGGCTTAAGATCCATGGAAAGAAATACAAATCAATCTGCACCATTTATTAGTGTGAGAACATGGATTGGGATACATGGAATTCCACAATGCTATAAAGAGAGGCCAACCCTAGCCCTCTTGACACAAGTTGAATGCGATGGTTGCATTAACAAAACTCTCCCTTTTTCTCCACCTGTCCACTCTCTCTAGAACCTTGGTGGATATCGTGATTGTCATCGCCATGCCATTGTAATGTCGGACTAATCGCTCGAGGAACTCGGTCTTCTTCGGTGCCACGTGCTCGTAAAGAAGACAATGGATTTCGTACAACGAATTCAGGAAGTTCCTTGCTTGGATCGTTTCTCAGAATTATAGGAAGCACACGACTTACAGGTGCCCTCTCGTTGGATTGGACTTGAATCAAGAGACTTCTTCCTTTAGAAGCTATGAGGACGACAATCATGCTTCAAGTAGTAAGCCTAATCTAGTGTGATCTTTATGAAACAATTTGAGAAGTATTCTCGAATCATGTGATTTCATCATTTATTTTTTTAAATTCCGCTGCCCCTTGCAACTAGTATAACTAGTTGCCCCTAGTCGTATTCGATACGACCTTCATACTTTCGTGATGCACTAATTACTAAATCATAGCCATCAAGTGTTATCTGAGTCTTGGTCAAAGTTCTTGTATGTGTTCCAAATCGTAAGAGAACAAGGTTTTATATATCAGAAGCACGAGGGTTCGTTGTATTGCATGAGATGGAAGTTTCGAATTATTTTTTCGCTAAGATAAAACTCCATGTTTATACATTGTTTGGATGATTTTTTTGGATAATAAATGTATTTATAATGTCTAAATATGTACCCGAAATAGTAACTAATTTTTGGCACCAAAAGCGCATGAATTAAAATTCGAAAAATTCTCGCAATATAATTATTTTCGCATGTATTCACGGATCTGTAAGAAATTTATTTTTGCTTAATGTTTTTCTGTCATGAAACGTGAAATAAATACTATAATTAAGTAGAGAATCAAACCAGAAAATCATATGAATTTATTTCACACTGTGAATCTATTTTCTCTAAATATTCTATATTTAATGGCAATTGGGTCAGATTATGATTGGATCGTCAAGTCTTCTTGATTAATGTGTTTATCATTAAATTTAAATCATAGAGATTATGAATTTTCCTTGATTAAATATATTCGTAATATATATGAAATTAATTGATTAAGCATCAATGTCCATTGAATGATAGTTTCATGACAAAATCCTAGTTTATCTTATAATAGTTGGAGGACAACTTTTACATGCAAAACCAAGAACATGTTTTCTTGATATGCTTAAAAATTTAGGATCTCAAAAGTATTTTAAGATGCCTAATATTTCTGAGTAATTACTATATAAAGTATAATACCGATCATCAAAGTTGATCGATAAAACTACAAGTACATTTATATTATTTTGTGTTGTTCTCTATCGGAGTGGTGAATGTGTCTAGTTTGGGTATGTTGACTTAATTTCTTAATTAACACATTGCATTTCAAGGAAATGCTCCCTCCTAGCATAAATAAAGTGTATTGATTGGATCTATTTTAGAGGAAAGAATAATATGAATAAATCAAGCTGTACTCTAATACGTATTCGTGAGAGCTTATACTATAAGGTAATATCAAGAAAACCCTAATTGTTGTCGATTTACTGAATTGGATTATTGATTAATTTAGTATGATTAAATTAATTAGATCTAATTAAAACAAACACTCCATTATGATTGTAGATGTAATTCCCTTAGAAGAATTAATCATAATTAATATGATTCACAATGATTAATTAAAATTTGAATGGGATATGGAGGACCATATAAATGATATCCATGGTCTCCCATTAAGGCGAAGGGTTCTGTCTCCATGGATTGTATGCTGGAGACACCTATATGAAGTGATATCTCCTGCATAAAAGCGCACACGAAACGAGCTCATTGCTTCTCGAAAGAGTAAGGCTGTATGTGTAGTAACCCCAATATCTGTTCCTCATATTATTGGAGCGATATTAGATTGCACATAGCTATTTCTATTCCTATTGACAATTGAAGAATGTGCTTGAGTGGGTATATTAGGTACTCGTTGTAGCACGACACTGAGCCAATTAATCATAATCGAGAAAAGATCTCCGCGAGGAGTGACTCGACTTAAATTTATATCACAGGCAAGTCCAGGATCGAATATAGAGAGGCAAAGGAACAACTTTGGGTAAACTCAGATCACTTAGATCTAGGTTTTCCAAATGTTTTTTTGTAGTTTTATGTAAAAAGAATGTGAATGCTAAATGCGGGTGAATTAAGTAAATAAGAAAACACACAACTTAGACTAATTAATTTTAATGTGAAATTAACCTAATTTAGCTAATTTATATTTTTCCTAGAATCCTAATATTATAATGATTGGAAAACACTTTTTTAGAATTTTAAGGGTTAAAATGGAAAAATGAAAAATACAAACTTTTTATAACTTTTTACGTAATTTTTCACTAAAAAAGGACACAAAAATTATGAAAGTTTTATTGGAAGTTAAATATGATGAATGAGACTATAATGTTATTTTGGAAATTTTAACAATATGTGAATTTTTATATATTTTTTAATGAAATAGAGTAAATGCAAGTATTTAATTCTCAATGAATCCACAATCAATTTATTTAGAGAGCGAGTTATCTCAATACGGTATTTTAATATTCAATCTAGGAGAGTTGGAATTTTGCCAAAATAATATGTGTGGATTTAATTAAAAACCATTTACTAAAATAACTCTACAATTTATGTAAGTCACATGCAATTCCAATTTATATGAAATCTGGAAAGTAATTAAAGAATATTTCAAGGCGTCATTTCTGATTTTTAAAGAATTTTTGGAGCAAGCATGAATTAACTATGAGTTTAAGACAAAAGATTGGGTAAAATATGAACTTTTCACTAAAACAATTTTAATTAATAACCCAGAGCTCACAAAAACCCAAATAAATAGCCAAATGACAGAGAATTCGATTATCAACAACATGCCATTTTTCAATAAAATAATTGATGCAAAAAAGATATCCAAATTAACATGAAAACACAAGGGTATCCGTGCTTTACAGAAATTAAAATTGACAATGTAAACTGTGTACAAGGACACTTTTGTAATAACAAAAAACTATGTTAAAAATATGCAAATTTTATAAATACAAGAAGTTAAAATAAGGGAGAGGGGACCTTCTTCCTTCGTGAGGGTCGGTTAGGGCATGACGACAGAGGACGGGCGACGACTGCGTAGGGAGGCGGTCGACGAGGGGGCAAACAATGACGCGATGGAGGGCGACACGCGTGGGCGCGATGATGGATGCATATTCTAGAGGATGATGGTGAGGGTGTCACGGCCCGCACGAAGGCATGCAATAGCAAGGAGATGGCGACGATGGAGGTTCTCGAGAGACTGTCGCTGGATGACAATAGTGTAGGTGGTGGAGCGGCTGCGGTGGAGTTGCAGGTTGCAGTTTGGAGATGTGGCTACAGTGACAGCATGCTGAGGGAGGAGCGGCCAGGAGGAGCCGTGCGCTAGGGCGACAATAGTCGACGACCAATGGGGCCGGCGATGGCAGACTGTTGGGGGAGGTGCGGTGACGAAGCTGCCACATCATTTATTCTTTTTTTTTTATTTTTTGTATTTTTTGATTTGATTTCTAATATTTTTTATTTTCTTAAATTGGAAACAAATATAAAAATTGTGGCAAATGGGTATGATGAAGAAGATAATGGAGATGGATGATGGTGATTCGGATGTGGTGTAAAAATAAGGGAAAAAATATTAGATAAAATAAAATAACAAGGGAAATGAGAGGGGATACTTACATGAGGTTCACCAGATTTGTGGAGCAGCTATACTAGACTCCTGTCGTGGTCTCAATCCGATTGGCGAAAAAAATCAGAGAATCTATACGAGCTTTATGGGAAACTCATGATGCAGGGATGGTGGTTGTTGCGGATCTCGCCTGAAAGGAGGTCGCCACTTCATATCATGGTGGAACGTTGTCATGAAATGACTCGATGATATCTCTCTCTTTTCTCTATGAATGGTGGATCAAAAGGAAAAATGAGTAGAATGAGATGTATAAAAAGAGAAGAAAAATGGAGGTTAGAAAAGATGGAGGAATGGTGGACATGAATGGGAGGTTAAATGAAATGGTGGAGCTGAATGGGAAGTTAGATGAAGACATAGTGGTTAATGGAAGAATAAATGAGTTAGTATAGAGAATGAAAAATAAATAAAAGGAAAAAAAATAAAATAAAGTATGCTACTAAAATAATATAAAATAAAGAGAAAGAGTGGAGAATTTACAAAGTAAGTCCACAAATAAAACAAACAATATGTACATGTTTTTTTACTTATCTAGTTTGATTTTTTCATATATTTAATAAAAGATATTTACAACATAAAAATAATAAAACTAAAAAAACAATTTTTTTTGGATTTTTTAGTAATTAAGAAAAGTAAATAAAACATGTGAAAAGAATTATATGTACACAATATATACAAATCACTCCTTATTTTCAATGGCAAAATATTTTTGAGATTTTTTTAAATTATGACATTTATTAAAATATAAAATAAAGAAACCAATATAAAAAGAAATAAAGAAATAAATAAAAAATATTAGATTTTTACAAGAAAAAAACCAAAGTCACATTTATTGCATTCTATACGATATACAACGACGCCCCAAAACTCAAATTTTGAAAATAAGCTCTGATTTTAATGAAACCACTTTCATTGGATAGATAATTTTTTAACTTAAACTTTAAAAATGAGTTTGGTGAATTTGGAGTTTATACGGAGCAGGAATTTGGCCAGGAAGTTGGACTTTACGACTTTTTCTCTTTGGGATATAAGAGTATTTATTTGAGGTGAAATTAATTTTATATTTTGGTATATTTATATACATGTTTATAAACAAGTCAACGAAATACTTAGCTGAAAAGGATTTGAATAAAATTACTAAAATATATGAAGTTTGGGCTATTTATAGGTGAAAAACTCCTTTGTTTTATGACATTTTATTATTCATTTTTTATAATATAATATATATAATAATTAGTGTATTTTTATTTACAAGAGTTATTTTATTAATTTATGGATTTTATGGTCATTTGATTGAGATTTTACTCGAAGATTTATTTTAAAGTCAAAGTATGAGCTATAGGTAAAGTATACATGTAACATATACAAACCCCCTATACTTAACATGTGTTATGTCCTCTCGGCACTAGGTGATAAAAAGTCATAGCTCGTACTAAGCATAAGTGGGTGAAAAGAATAGAAGATAAGAAGAATAGAAGAGTGTTGGAGAATACACAAAGGGCATCGACCCCCTATACTTGCTCTGATCAACAAAGTACTGGAGAGAACACAAGATTGTGTGACCGATGAGAGTGGGAAAAAAATACAAAAAGGAAATAAAAATAAGAGATGGAGCAACTTGGGTCACTCACCTCCCTGTCATAGGATCTATTCATCCTAAGTATAGCCACAAAATAAAAACGATACCGATTTGGGGTGAGTGATGCGATTCACGGAGGATGGAGAAAATAAAGGAAGGAAAATCTATACAAAGAGGAATGATAATATACACATATCAAGATAGTTTGTGACAGACCTTCTTACGGGAGAGAGGGGGTGGGTACCATGAATATGTGTCACAGTCAGAATCGTCCTCAGAGGAATAACATTGAGGGGTAGGGAACGTCCAACGAGGGTCGACACATGCCTGCTTGCTAAAATATGGCTTAAGAACAACCGAACTGAGCTCACTCATATAGATCACCTCATCCAGACCTGATGAGGACTCCTCATAAAGTTCCTTCTCTGGTACGTAGAAAGCAACTTTTTTAGCCGGTTTTCTAGAACCTGAAGCATCAAGAGGAAAAAGAGAGTGATACGTCATGAGGAGTTTGGGGGAACACCTCGAGGAATAAATACTCTTCTTATTCTTACAAGATGATCGACTAGAGGATGGAGCAACTGATTTATCGAGATTGGTCAATTTGGTCTCGGTTGTCTCTTTTGTTGTAGGTCTTAGATGTAGTGAGGTGCTGACCAGAGGTTCATCATCAGATGAGTCACCATATGCATTGTAATACTCCTACAAGGTCAAGACATGTCTCCAGTATGACACAATGTTCTCAGTTGACTTGGCATTGGTCAGCTCATGCGTCAGATCATCTAAATAGTCAAGGAAATCAGAAATGACCATGTTCGACTCTATGGCAGCTTCTGATTGGGATTCCTCTCTAGAAGCTGTCAAGATGATGGTGATGAAAGCAGTGGGTGATGTGGAGGTATAAGGAGTCTCTGAACCAATGGACGTCTGGACAGTCAGTATCTCAGATGTAGTAGAGAGACATGACTCAACTGCCTCTCGGAGGTCACAACTATCTACGACTTTACGGGTTACCTTCGAATATCATGTGTCCTCAAAGATCAAGTGAGGTCCGAGTGCTCCCAATGCAATGAAATCGGTCTTCTGAGTCTCGAAATTTATAGTTGCCTTTGCCAAGGCTAAGAATGGCTTCCTGAGAATGATCGGAGACTGGGTGAACTCTCTTCGATGCTCAATATCAATGATCGTGAAGTCTATCTAGAGTAGAGCACCTTGGAAACTAATGATGACTGAAATGGTTCCTCTCGACCGTTTTATAGACAGATCAGCTAGCTGAACGATCTCTCTCTCGTCTTCCTGTTTGATCCGAGTTTGAGCTTGGAAAGTATGGAGGTCGGGAGGATGTTTATCGATGAGTCATCATTGATTCTTGCATGGGTGAAGGTATTATCTTTGATTTCACAATCAAACCTAGACAACCGCTTCACTATGCGACTCTTGATTTTTCTCCCTATCACCAAAGAGGTGGTCATAGATACTATGTGTTTCTCAAACATTGTCTACTTATTACCCAACCTTTTAGGCATCAATTTACTTCTCACAAATCTTTTGAGGTTGGGAAGATGTTCAATGGACATTATTAAGGTAAGCTCAAAAATCAACTCTCCATCAATCGCTTCCGTAACTATAGGGTCCAATTTTTTTAGATCTTTTCCATTTTCAATTTTTATGGTGTTTTCTGATTTTTCGATTTGTTTTAGTCTTTTTGATAGGTGAAGGAGTAATAGGAGAATGTACAGACTCTAGTTTGGAGGGAAAGTGATTAGTAGAAGAGGGAGGTAGAAGGGACTCCATCTGTACATGATGTGTGGTCAATCCGATGTCTTCTAGGTTTTCAAAATTCAATTTGCGAAATCCATGATCCACTTTCATACCTGGACTCTTGATCATTCTAGAAATGTCATCCTCCAATAAGTTCTCATGACACATCGTGAGAGAAGTCCGCTCAGTTGGAGGATATTGCTGAGAACTCTTATACTTAACACACCTTGATTCAAGTGTGTAATGCTGGGATGAGTATGACCCATCTATATGGCAGCTATTGGTCGAAGCCTCATAAGGTGGAGTTAGTAAATAAGGGGTCTGTAAAATGGTTGCATGAATCCAATCCCCCGTCGGCTCTCTGAATGCGTGATATGAAGGCTGGTCAAGGTGGGATTGATCATTAAGGTCGATCAAGTCAGGAAGCTCATGTAGTGCATGCCTCTCCATTCGGTCTGTTTGGTTGACCATGTTGTACCTTAAGGTCAAATAGGATATGTATAGATGAATTGTTGTCCGGTCCCAATTCGAGATGAGAATGAGGTCTGTGGGGGCAACTAATTATACCAATCATTCATCTCAGTAGTGGCTTGCTCTTTGATTTGTTCCTTGACTCCAGCAAGTGAACGAGAATATGATGAGTCAATCCAAGGTGGATGTGGGTCATGTGTGTGATAATGTGGGGTAGGTGAGAAGTACGAAGAAGTGGGGAAGTCTGTCGGAGATCTGACTTCGCGATCAATGTGTGGGTACGAGGAGGAAGAATAGGGTGGAGATGGTTGGAATATGATCGAAGAAGAGTGACCTGGATATGATGACCAATATTCCGATATCTTTGAAGAAAGATGGGATAATTAAGCGGATTGAGGAAGAAAGCGTGCAAGTGTACCGAATAACACACAAAACAGACAAACACAAGAACAAAACCTGGGTTCACCTACTCAACATTGTGATGGTCGCAAGAGTCATACCGTTTATCTTTTCAATTTTAATTAGGTGATAAATCAATATATACATCCAATTACACAAGGCTTAAAAGTAGGTTTTGAGCACTATTCTAGGGATGTGTTCTCACCTATTAACAATCACAATAACTCAAGCATACAATAAGGGTTTTGCTCTCCCAAAAATAAGTGTTAATTTTAGTCAATTTTTGGTCAACTCAGATTAGCAGCCTTGATTTTAAATTCGATTATCACTTGATTAATCCACCAAACACGACATGCTGAACGATCAGTCTCGATTTCCTTTTAACCTAAGTTTCAAAACTAAGGGAAGGGAGTCGAGAAAAATGATGTAAATAGTGAAATCAATGATGCAAGCCCAATTCAGAAGACTCATAGCGATTCTCGCACTCTACATGTGGTATGCGACACATAATTGCAATTTTATACTATATGAGATGCACATGAGAAAGTCGTTCCTAGATAGACAGTTCCATTAGCGAGTGATGAACAATTTAATTTGGAATAATAGCTCTAAGGTCTAAGTGTATCTCTTTAAATGTGATGTGTGATCCTAGATATTATGAGCACAACTAATGAAAATAGTCTAGTAAAAATGCTCTAAGAGTTGTGAGTGCAAGTCTTATTCTACATCAATCAACCACACGACCACGAACGGGTCAAATGTTCAATCTTGATACAAGTGCGAGCTCTCAAAAAAGAGCCGCTGTAAAGAGCGAATTACCTAATGTATTACAACATAATAATTAAAAAAAGTTTCAAAAATGAAAATGCTCTCAAAAATAAATTACATTTCCTAGCTCTTCAGCAGTCGGTGCGCGTCATGTCCATCGACCTCCGATGCACTCTAAGTCATCTATACCATTGCAAGGAAAATAAAATTTATATTAGAGAGATAAACAACAAAATATATACAAAAATGAGAAAATAAATAATTGAGAGAAAAGAAGAAAAAATGGATTAATTACAAGATGGCTCGGGGGTCAGACAACCTGAGTGTGAGAAAACCTAGATCTAGTTTTCTAAATTAAACCCCTAAGCTATTTGCCTCCTCGGCAACGAGACCATCTGACGAATGTGCTTGAGTGGGTACATTAGGTACTCGTTGTAGCACGGCACTAGCCAATTAATCAGAACCGAGAAAAGATCTCTGTGAGGAGTGTCTTGGCTTAAATTTATATCTCGGGCAAGTTCGGAGTCGAACACATGGAGGCAAAGAAACAACTTTGGATAAATTTAAATCACTTAGCTCTAGGTTTTCTAAATATTTTTTTTATGAAAAAAGAATGCGAATGCAAAATGTGGATGAATTAAGCTAATAAGAAAACACACAACTTAACCAAATTAATTTTAATGTGAAATTAATCCAATTTTGCGAGATTATATTTTCCTAGAATCCTAATACTATGATGAATGGAAACCCTTTTTTTGGAATTTGAAGGATTAAAATACAACAATGAAAAATGCATACTTTTTTATGGATTTTTACGTAATTTTTCATTCAAACAGGGTGAACAAATTATGAAAATTTTACTGAAAGTTAAAATAAAATTAAATGAGACTACAATAATGTTTTTGGAATTACTCAACAATATATGATTTTTTTATGAATTTTTTAATGAAAATAGAGTGACTGCAAGTATTTAATTCCTAATAAATCCACAATGTTAATTTATCTAGAGATCGAATTATCTCAATAAGGTATTTTAATATGCAACCCAAGAGAGTTCGAATTTCACCAAAATAATGTGTTTAGATTTAATTAAAAATCATTTAATAAAATCACTCTATAAATTTTTGAAGGCACATGATAACTCCAATTTATATGAAATTTGGAAAGTAATTAAAGAACATTTCAAGGCATCATTTTTGTTTTTCTAAGGAATGTTTTGGAACAACTGCAAATTAAAAATGAATATAATACCACAGATTGAGTAAAATATGAACTTTTTCACTATAAAAGTTTTAATTAATTACCCAAAGCTCACAAAAATCGAAATAAATAGTCAAACGATAGAGAATTTTATTCTAAATCCTAATCAAATCAGTTAGACACAATATTTAAGAGCTAAATTAAAATTTTAACTATAGATATTTTTATTTTTTTTCTTTATTTTGATTTATCTATATATTTTAATTAGTAGTTATCATATTTGTCACCTCATTCTTACTGAAGATGTGCTCACATGTCACCGTTCTCTTCAAGTTCAAGAGGAGAAATCAATGGATTCTAATTTTACTTCCAAATATTATGTTGGTTCTAAGCAACATACTACTTTTTGACTGTTTTTTATTGAAACATATCATATTAATATCTTACTATTAGCAAAAACTATCTTTCTATGTCATTTATTGAGTTGAAGAATATTAGAAATCATCTTTTTTCATTAAAATAAATGATGCAAAAATATATCCCAATTAACATGCAAACATAAGGGTATCCATACAATACAGAAATTAAAACCGACAATGCAAACTGTGCACATGGGCACTTTTGTAATTACAAAAAACTACGCTAAAAAATGTAAATTTTATAAATATAAGAAATTAAAATAAGGGAGAGGGGACCTTCTTCCTTCGTGAGGGGTAGTAAGGGCATGATGATGGAGGACGAGCGAAGGAGTGGACGCGGCATGACCTGCGAGGGGGGTGGCCGACCGAGGGGGCAAACGATGGCGTGAGGGAGAGCGACGCACATGGGTGCAATGGTGGCTACAGATTCTCGAGGATGGTGGTGAGGGTGTCGTGTCCTGCACGGAGGCGCATGATGGAGGGGCTCGAGTACGAAGAGATGGAGGCAGTGGAGGTGCTCGAGAGGATACCATTGGATGGAGGCAGTGTAGGGGGCCATAGATGGCAAGGTTGCGGTGGAGCTGCAGGTTGCAGTTTGGAGATGTGACTGCAGATATGGAGCGCTAAGGGAGGAGAAACCAAGAGGAGCTGCACAGTCGGTTAGAGCCGCATGCTAGGGCGGTTGTAGCGGACGACCGAGGGGGCCGACAATGGCGGACAGTTGGGGGAGGTGCATCGGCGAAGCTGCTGCACCCCCTATTCTTTTTTTATTTTTTGTATTTTTTGATTCGATTTCGAATATTTTTTAACATTTTTGTCAAATGGGAAACAAATATAAAAAAAAGATGGTAAATGGGAATGATGAAGAAGATGATGGAGATGGATGATGGTTATTTGGATGTGGTGTAAAAAACAAGGGAAAAATGTTAGATAAAATAAAATAATAAGGAAAATGAGAGGGAATAGTTATTCAAGATTTACTGGATTTGCGGAGGAGCTACGCTGGATTCCTATCGTGGCCTCAATCTAATTGGAGGAAAAAATCGGAGAAGCTATAGGTTGATGAGAAACTCGTGACACAAGGATGGTGGTCATCGCGGATATCTCCGGAAAGGAGGTCGTCGCTTCGTATCGTGGTGGAATGCTATCACCGATCGACCTCTATGAGCTCTCTCCTTTTTCTCTAAGAATGAAGTATTAAAAGAAAAAAAAAGAGGAGAATGAGTAGTATAAAAAGCGCAGAAAAATGGAGGTTATAAAAGATGGTTGAATGGTGGAGTTAAATGGAAGGTTAAACGAAATGATGGAGTTGAATGGGAAGTTAGATGAAGACTTGGTGGTTAATGAAAGAATATGGGAGTTAGTATAGAGAATGAAATATAAATAAAAGGAAAATAAAATAAAATAAAGTATACTACTAAAATAAAATAAAATAAAGAGAAAGGAGAATAGATAATTTACAAAAGTAAGTCCACAAATAAAAAACAATATGTACATGTTCTTTTACCTTTTTAATTTATTTTATATTTTTTAATAAAATATATTTAAAAAACAAAATAAAATGATAGAATTAAAATAAAATAAAAAATGATTTTTTTAGATTTTTTAATAATTAAGAAAAGTAAATACAAAAATAGAAAAGAAACATGTGTACATTATATACAAAGTCACTTTACCTTATTTTCGTTGACAAAATATTTTTTTTTGAGATTTTTTAATTATTGAATTTATTAAAATATATAATAAATAAACCAATAGAAAATGAAATAAGTGAAAAAAGTTTAGATTTGTACAAGAAAAAAAAAATGAAAATCACATTTATTGCATTATGTACAATATACAACGAAGTCACAAAACTCAAATTTTGCAAACAAGCTCCGATTTTAATGAAAACACTTTCACTGGATAGATAATTTTTAAACTTAAACGTTAAAACTAAGATTTTTGAATTTGGAGTTCGTACGGAGCGAGAATTGGGCCAGGAAGTTGGACTTTATGACTTTTTCTCTTTGGGATCTAGGAGTATTTATTTGACGTGAAATTCATTTTATATTTTTTTATTTTTGTGTACATTTTTATAAACAAGACAACAAAATAATTAACTAAAAAGGAGTTGAACTAAAAATATTAAAAATACATGAAGTTTGGGCTATTTATAGATGAAAAACTCCTTTATTTTACGACCTTTTATTATTAATTTATTTTATAAAATATAATATATATAATAATTTATGTATTTTATTTACAAGAGTTATTTTATTAATTCACTGATTTTATGATCATTTAATTGAGATTTTATACATGAATTTTGCTAAGATTAATGTATTGAGATGATGAATCGTGGATTCATCACCCCCCTATACTTAAACTTTGCTAGTCCTCGAGCAACTAAAGAATGAATAAGTTGGATTAACTCCAAACTGTGCTTGTGAATACAAGACTTGATCTGTTGAAGAACTCTCAATTTTAGAGATCCTAAAATTCTAAGCTGAACCAAGCTCTAGTCAAAAGGTATTCCCTAAACATCAGTCTCTCTCTATATACATATATAATAGGGATATGACATTAAGTATGGACTGTAATTACAAGTGTAGAGTCACAACTTCACCCAATATTGTAGTCCAAGAGACTCTCCTAAGAATCCGATCCACAAAACTAGGGAATAAACCATTTCTTGCATCCAATCCACCGTCGATTTAGTTGTCAGACTTAAAAGTGTAGATATAAGGTTAGTTGATGGAGGTCATAGAATTGTGTCATTTTTTCTCTCCCTCTCATTGGAGCAAGGATCCTCTCGAGTGCCTTATTAACTCAACACATGTATTTTTTTGGTTGTTGATCAGTGTATCCATCAAGAGAAGTTGGAGACGTCTGCACTTGTTTTCTTGGGAGTACACCAAGGAGTGCTTTTTTGAGTATTTAATATATTTTCTACACCTAGACTTGTAGCATTTATGATGTAGTCCTTTTTGGGTGCTAGCCTGACTCCTGGTTCTAATAGCGATGGTCCAAGTGGACGCTTTGAAATGGTTGGGAGCGCTCGCCTTTGGTGGAGGCTCTTTGATATTTGACTTTGTATGGTGAGAGCTTTTCTTTTCAACATTTTCTTCTTTCTTTTCTTTGCTTTTGAATTTTGTCTAGCTTCACTGCTTTTACCAAAAGTTGGCGCACACTGATCAACATGTTTTTATATTTCATCACCCTAGCACATAGATAAATATCAAGAGATAATACAAGAACCATGTTCTCATCCTGGTTGAAGGTGCTGATACTCAAGTTTCAGAAACCTTCATTGACTTTATCCCATCCTCAAGCATTATAAAATCAGGTCCAAACTTAAATCCGTCATCTCAGTTCCTCAAGTGAAATTTCAACTCATCTCATCATAGCTGCTGTCTTGTATGTGAGGTGTCGATCATATTCTTAAGGTAGAGAGACTAAGCATGCAATATAGCACACAAATCTTTCAAACTAGGGAAATGTGAATAATTAAGTAAAAGAACCTAACGACAAAGGTTGGTTAACTCAAAATCTCATGATCTCATAAACCAAGTGTTCTTGGACTTCACTAGTCTTACGAGAATGTGAAAATGTTAGGAACTAAACCAACTCATTAGTTATTTTTTCTGTGATTTTGATTTTTGTGTTTTGATTTTTTTGAAAAAAAGAAAGGAATTTTTTTGAAAAAATTTTTTTCTTGAAAAAGAAAGGAAAATAAGAAAGAAGATTTTTAAAGTATTTTTTGTTTTAAAAAGAAAAAAGGAAGATATTTTTTTGAAAAGTTTTTTTGAAAGAGAATATTTTTTTGAATTTTTTTTTATTTTTTAAAAAGTATATGCATTTTTTTGAAAAAGGAGAGTTTTTAGTTTTTCGTGTTTTTTTATTTTTGAAACAGTTTTGTTTTATGAAAAAGTTTTTTTGTTATAACTCTTATTTACGACAATTTACCCATAACCCCTTATTTTAATTACGAATAAGTCAAATTATGAGCTATAGGTAAAGTATATATGTAATATATACAGACCCTCGTATAACTAGCATGTGCTATGTCCTCATGGCACTAGATGAAAAAAAGTCATAGCTCATACTAAACATAAGTGGGTGGAAAGAATAAAAGAGAAGAAGAATATAAGAGCGTTGGAGAATACACAACATGTATCAGTGCCCTTTACTTAGGCTCTAGTCAACCTAAGTATTGGAGAGAACACAAGATTATGTGACCGATGAGAGTGGGAAAGAATATACAAAATGAAAATAAAAAGAAGAGATGGATCCACAAAATAAAAATGATACAGAACTGGGGAGAGTGACACAAATCACGGGGGAGGGAGGGAAATAGAGGAAGGAAAATTTATACAAGGAGGAGTGAGAAAATACAAGGATTAAGAAGGTTTGTGATGCACCTTCTTGCGAGAGCGAAGAGGTGGGTAGTATACAGATGTGTTGTTGTTGAAAAGTTCATATTTTTCCGAATCTGTGGTCTTATATTCATATTTAATTCACAGTTGTTCCAAAAAGTTCTTTAAAAATCAGAAATGATGCCTTGAATATTTAACTACTACCCTAATCTCACATATATTAGTGTTGTCAAGTGCCTTAAATAAATTGTAGAGTGATTTTAGTAAATGATTTTTAATTAATCTATAAACAATAGTTTGGCAAAATTCTAAATCTTCTAGGTTGCATATTAAAATATCTTATTGAGATAATTTGCTCTCTGTATAAATTGATATTATATATTTATTAGGAATTAAATAGTTGTAGTCACTCTATTTTCATTAAAAAAGTCATAAAAAATTTGTATATTGTCAAAAAAATTCAAAGAAATTATCAATGTCATTTCATCACATTT
Source organism: Ottelia alismoides (assembly GCA_037367405.1). Classification (NCBI taxonomy): domain Eukaryota; kingdom Viridiplantae; phylum Streptophyta; class Magnoliopsida; order Alismatales; family Hydrocharitaceae; genus Ottelia; species Ottelia alismoides. The sequence goes on from JAZKJV010010631.1 coordinate 248,752, forward strand.
AACTTCCGGTAAAATTTTCATAATATTTGTGTTTTGTTTGCGTAAAAAATTGCATAAAAACCTATAAAAAGAGTGCATTTTTCATTGTTTCATTTTAAGCCTTAAAATTCCAAAAAAGTGTTTTGCATTCATCACTGGATTAAGATCCTAGGAAAAATATAATTTGATTAAATTAGATTAATTTCACATTAAAACTAATTTAGCTAAGTTATGTGTTTTCTTATTAACTTAATTCACCTGTATTTTTCATTCACATTCTTTTTGCATAAAAAATACAAAAAAATATTTGGAAAACTTAGAGCTATGTGATTTGAATTTACCCACAGTTGTTAGTTTGCCTCCCGTGTTCGACCCCAAATATAAATTTAAGTCGAAACACTCCTCGAGGAGATCATTTCTCAGTTTTGATTAATTTAATGAGTGATGTGCTACAACAAGTACATAATATACACACTCAAGCACATTCGTCAGATGGCGTTGTTGCAGGGGAAGCAAAGGGCTTAGGGTTTAATTTAGAAAATAGATCTAGGTTTTCTCGTACTCGAATAGTCTGACCCCCGAGCCATCTTCTAATTAATCCATTTCCCTTCTTTTCTCTTTATTTTTTATCTACTCATTTTTGTATACATTTTCGTTAATATCTCAAATATAAATTTTATTTTCCTTGCAAGGGCTTGATGGACTTGGAGTGCATCAGATTTCGATGAACGTGACGTGCGCCAACTGCTGAAGAGCGAGGAAATTTAATTTATTTCTGAGATCATTTTCATTTTTGATTTTTTGTAATTATTGTGTTGTAATAATTTAGGTAATTCACTCTTTATAATATCTGTTGTTTGAGAAGTCGCACTTGTATCGGGACTGAACATTTGACCTGTTCGTGGTTGTGTGGTTGATTAACGTAGAATAGTACTTGCACTCACGACTCTTAAAGCATTTTTACTAGAATATTTTTATTGCATGTGCTTGTAATCTTTAGGACCACACATCACATTTAACGAGACACACCTAGAACGTAGATCTATTAGTCCAAATTAAATTGTTCGTCACTCATTAAAAGAACTACCTGTCTAGGAATGATTTTTTCATTTGCATCTCATAAAGTATGAAATTTCAATTCTGCATTGTATCTCGTATGTAGAGCATGAGGATCATTATAAGTCTTCTGAACTGGGCATGCATCATTTATTTGACTATTTGCATAGGTTTTTCTCGACTCCATTCCCCTTGGTTTTGAAACTTAGGTTAAAAATGAAATCATGACTGATCATTAGGCTTGTCATTTTTAGTGAATTAATCAAGTGATAGTCGAACTTAAAATCGAGACTGCTAATCAGAGTTGAGCAAAAAAATTAAATAAAATTATCACTTGTTTTCGGGAGAGCAAAACCCTCAGTGTACGCTTACGCTATTGTGATTATTGAGAGGTGAGGACACATCCCTAGGATAGTGCCCAAAACCTACTTTATCCTTGCGTAATTGGACGTATATATTTATTTATCACCTAATTAAAATTAAAAAGATAAACAGTCAGACTCTTGCGACCATCACAATGTTCATGAACAAATGCAATTATACTCACTAATATGCCCTAAAATTATCAATCAGCTTTAAGCAATTTCACTATTTGATCAATATTTAATTGAGCATGGAATTCAAAGTCAGATTTCATTTTAATATGAATAAAAGCATCTATTTCTTATTTAATTAATTAATCGGTCCCTAAACATCAATTCAGAGAATAAATATAGCCGGATGAAAGATAGTGACACTAGGGTCAAGATGAAATTGATAACACATCAATCAGATATAACATGCTTAAGATATTAATCATTTAATCAAAGGGCATAAATGTGATAAAACAAACCATAAAATATAAAAAAGAGGTCCCTGGAGAGACTGAAATACAAGTATTAAAAATTGGTCTGTGAAATTATGAAACACCTGCTGGTCGGGGGTATTTTTGCAATAAGGTAAACCGACTGGATGAAAACGCACTTTGCTCAAGTCCGCACACGCTAGGCTCGGTAAGTGGCCCGTGGCTCGGGCCATGTGGCATCATTATGTGCTCTGATGCGAGGTTTGGAATGCTCCAATGATGCATGCTCGGGGATGTCGATGTGGCGCTTTAGTTACCGTCAGATCTAACTCAAATGAGACCAATCCGACGACAACAATAATTCATATATCTTTTTCCTCCGCCTTGAGCGGCTACATAGAGGTAGGGTCCCGACGTGGGGCCTCGTTGCTCCTCCGTATTCCTAAAGATGATCTGATGCTTGGCGAAGGTCTTTGGAATGCTCGCGAAGGTGAAGGGTAAACTGTGAAAGTCCTCGATCCGTTAGAAGATGACGACGATACATAACCTTTGAAGGAGAAGCTCTAGATCGGAAGGGGTCTTTTGATTTCCACCATTGAAAGTCTTTAAACCTACGAGTATTAAAAGACGCATAGACGAGGCACTATTGAAGTGAGTGCGTACATGAGTGAAGGGAGAAGAAGGGCTTGGTCGTATGAAGAAGGTGGAGCCCTGCTGGGTTTTCTCTGCCATGAACAGAAGAAGATGGTCGAAGTGGTAGGTCGCATTGGAACTAGAAGCATGGATGATAAAGACTTATGCTTCCACAGAGAAGGTTGGGGAAACATTTATTCTGAGAATGGATGGTATATGCATATGGGAGACATCAGTGAAAATGAGATAGAAATTAAAACCTAATCTAACATGAATCTCAAGATGAGAAATGGAGGATATTTGGCTTGGGCTTGAAGCTCATTTGACTTTATGATCATTGTTTAACATGGAAAGACATGCCAGGAAGCTCGAACGACCAACTATCACTGTCGTAACATGGCTACTTTAGCCATGGGTCTCACCAGGGACAAAGTCATCGTTGCATCGTCGAGCCTTCGTCTCCCTGTCACGGAGCGAAGGAGAGACACTGGGCTTGGTCCTTGTAATAGTGGATGACCACCACTTGAAGCGGCAATGGGATTTTTGAAGGTAGAGGGGCGACGGTTGAAGGTGGTTTGCGATGGTCTTTGCGGGAGTTCCAACTGCTGCCAACATTGGGACATTAGGGTTTTGGGGATGGTTAAGGATACAATGTGGAAGATGGTTGATATGAGGATACGAGGGTGGTGATGGTCGGTCGAGAGGAATCTGGAGATGGTTGGGATAAATCAGCGAAGATGGCAGTTTGGGGTAAAAGGCGTGACTGCCAGAGGTTGAAGAAGACCTCTGAACAATTAGATTAAGATCCAACGACCCCGATTTGGGCACGGTTGGAAGGATGAGATCCACTTGATCAAGAGGATCAAGTGGTTCATATTGAAGTACTAACCGGCGGTCTGGATGCGTCTAATTAGGAATTGATCGGATGACCTATATGGAGACGGGTGGCAGACACATAATGAGGCAACGTGGCGTGATCTGAAGACACCACGTGCCCCAATCAAAATGGATTTAAATCGGAAAATCAAAGTCAATTCTAAAAGAAATGGTTAGAGGGTGAATTAAAAAGGTGGTGAACGTGTACAAGTCAAAGAGATCATAGGCCATTTATATACAGTTAATAATTAAATACTATAAAAACTATAAAAAATAATTTTCTTTCAATTTTCTTTTGCTTATTTTTTGTATTTTTATTTTATGCTAATTTATTTATGCACAATTTTGTTCTAATTCTTATTTGATTTTTAATAAGAAATAAACACATAAAATAATACACCATAATAATATATAATAATTAGCGTCATTTATGTACAACACACAATTTGTTAAGTATTGTTATTTAGCACATGAATCTTGTGATTAACTTAAGCAAGAGAGTTAAAAATGGAGATTAATGGTGATAAATATAGGATTTATCATCCCTTATATTTAAGCTAAGCTCGTCCTCGAGCTAACAAATAAAGAATTAGTTAGTTGGTTAGATTAATTAGTGAATTCCCCAACTTGTGTTTGTGATATTGTAAGGCTTGATTTAACCTAAAACACTAGTTTTTGGAAATCCTAAAACTTTAAGTTGATCCAAGTATTAATCAAAAGGAATTCAAATCTTGTAATTATCAGACTCTCAATGTATACATAAATATAAGGAATGTAACTTAGTGTTGACTGCATCAAGAGAGTGGAATCAAAACATCACAAAAAATTCCAATCTTGGAAGCTCTCCTAAGGTCCAAACCCTCAACTCAAGAGAATAAATCTAGTCTTGCCTCAATTTACCTTCATTTTAGCTTGTCAGACTTTTAAAGGACAAATGGAAGGCTAGATTATGGAGGATATAAGATTGTGTACTTATTTTCTCTACCTCTCTTTGGAACATGGTTCTCTCTAGTGCCAACAATGCAACACATTTTTATTTTGATTTAGTCAATCAATGTGCCCATCAAAATAAATCGGAGTCGTATGCACTTGTTTTTTTGGAAAAAACATCTGGGTGTGCCTTTTTTGAGTATCTATTATACCTTCTACACCCAGACTTGTAGCATTTATGATGTAGAGCCCTTTTTGGGTGCTAGCCCGACTCCTGATCCTAGTAACGGTGGTCCAAATGGACACTTTGAAATGATTGGGAATGTTTGCCTTTAGTGGTAGCTCTTTGATATTTTTGACTTTGTAGGATGATAGCTTTTCTTTCATTGTTTATATTTTTTCTTTGTTTTTGGCTAGTCCCACTACTTTTACTAAAAGATTGGTGCACACTAATAAACATACTACTTAATGTCATCACACCCTGATACTTTAGGTTTGATCAAGAGATAGCATGAGAACAAGTCCCATACTGGCTAAGATGCTGACACTCAGGTTTCACGAAGCCATCATTAATTTTAACCCATCCTCGAGCATCATATAGATCAAGTCCAAACTCAAACTTCCAATCCCAGTTTCCTTAGTGATACGTTGACTCATCTCAATCATTATTGCAATCATGCAAGTGAGTGAAAGTCAAATTCTTAAAAGGGAGATTAAGCATGGAATATAGTATGCATATCCCCAAACTAGGAGAGTGTGAATTTTTAAGTCCATGACCCTAACGATTAATACATTATAACTCTAAGTTTAGGGACTCCTTCAACCAAGTGTTGAATATCATCCCAATCCTTGATTGTATAGTAAAAAAATATGTCAAGGAAAGACACATATTAATAAGTTAAAATATTTTTTTAAGTTAGCGAGTTGATTAAATTCATTTACACCCTTAGCTTTGAAAAGGATTTTTGGAAACCTTTTGCAAATAGTGTCACATATGTATAACATTTTTCCAAACATTTTACAAAGATTTTTCAAAAACATGTAAAATCTCATTTTGCAACCCTTAATAAAATATTTTTTAAAACAATGTCACATAAATATGTACATTTTCAAAACATTTTACAAATGATTTTCCAAACATGTCAAGCCATACTTTCGTAAACCACGTAAAATATTTTTTTGAAAACCATGTCAAATAATATAATTTGTCAAAATTATTTTCGAAACACTTTTTACTAAAAAAATTCAGTTCAAGCATGTAATATGATACCCATAACCTCAAAAATGTTGAAAAAAATTTAAAATATAGCTATGGCTAAAGGATGTATGTAATATACACGTTAGACCCCTCTATACTTAGCTTTTGCTACATCCTCATAGCACAAAGTGATATGAAGTCATATCTCATGATAAATATAAAAGTATATACGAGAACTGATGATATAAATACATGTACAAAAATGATTAAAAGAGCTAGTTAAATGAAGACGACGACTCGAGCCCCCCTATACTTAAGATGAGAAATGAATTAAAACTAGGTGACCCGAGGGAAATAGTCAGAACGAAATTGCATCCCACCTATACTTAGGCTGAAAATAAGCCTAAGTATAAAGAATATATAGCTAAGAAAAGGAGATGCCAAATGATGTTGAATCTATAGATGGATGAATCTTTGGAGATGAAAATGGAGCCTAAGGGTTTCAGGAGAATCAAGATTAAAGCAAACCCGATTATTTCACCAACACACACAATAAAGGCCATAAAATATGGTATAATTATCTTGTCACTTTTATTGGTGATAATACAAATTTCATGTTCATTACAAGCATGCTGAATAGGGTTTGGGCTCTATCCTAGGGATTCATACTCACCTCTCAATGAATGTGTATGTACCTACAAGAAATGCATGGATTCTCTCCCAAAAACAAGGTGAATTTTAGCTCCATTTTAATCAAGTCAATTTGCATTAGCAGTCTCATTTTTAGATTAGATAATCACTTGATGAATTCCCATTTCATCACCTTTATTCTATCATTTTATCCTTAAAATCCCTAGCTAATGCATGTAAATAGCATTAATTTGTACTAAATATCATTCATCATTTTATTACATTTATTGTGTAAATAATACTATTTCTAATGCCAAAATTACAGAATAAAGAGAAGAAAAGAAAAAGAATAAAATATCAAAGATATTTTATGATCCTAAAGCACGAGACTAAGTCAAGAATTTAATTGGTCGACAAGGAATAAAATAGGGAGAGATAAGGGTCAAAAATATAATAAAAGTCCAATTTATTTATTCATGCAATAAATCATTTTGATACATACTTATTCTATATTATTTATGCATTAAATAAATAAACTTTGAACATAAAAGTTATATATAACAATGTAAATAAAAAACACAAAATTGAGTTAGTAAAAAAATAATACACAGTGCACTTTTTATACACAGAATAAAAAGTCAAAACCCCAACTTGACAGACCCATATCTTCTAAATAAAAACCCAAAATGTACCAAATAACATCGAATTGTATATAACTTTTAATAAACTATTTAGTGGAGGTGATTTCATATTTTTTTATTAAGGTGTGAAAGTTAGGTTTTGGACCCTCATTATATAGTATACTTGAATAAAATATTCAACTTATTTATTCTTTATTATCTCTACAAATTCATATTTTTATGATTTTTAAATATTATTTATAACACACATCGATGTTAAAACTAAAATAAAATCACAAAGAAAATACAAAATAAAATAAGTCGATATAACTATATAGGTAAAATATCTATAACAATACATGGATATAAATAAAAGTGAAAATTCATTCTTTTAGTACTTATTCTTTATACTCTTGTAAATATTACTTATATATATTCTAATAAAAATATAAAGAGCGATTAAACTCCAATAAAATACATTAAAATAGAATAATGTGCATAATACATAGATAAAATATCTGTAAGTATACCTATGTGATATATATACCTAATTATTTAACTGTACAAAATATATCATAAAATAAAATAAAAATATATTTGTGTACATAAAATAAGTTATAAATATATAAAATAAAATAATAATAAAATAATAAAATAAAATATACAAAATAAAAATAATCTGGTCAAAATATAGATGAATATACCTATAGTTATACCCGTAAATATTAACTACTAGTAAATGACACCAATAAATAAATAAAAATCATAATAAAATACTACATTAAATAACAAACATTTTTTACACAAAAATTAATAAAATAATTTACTAATTTTAATTAATTATTTATAAATAAACATGCTATTTTGTCCTATAGCGACCCAACGTGGACCAATCACGTCAGGTTGCCTGTTGACCTGCGGTCAACTGCCTCCCCTGACCCCCGACATGACGCACATGTTGAGTCCAACGATTTCATGCCTTTTCTCCACTCGATCGGTCGTTCAATCGACTTCGCTTCCTTCATGAAAATTCATCATTAACCTTCCGTAAATCCACGCCAAGCATCTAGATTACATGTACATAGTGTGATCTTCTTCCAATAACCCAACCAATAAGGGTGCATTCCCATGTTTATAAATAAAAACCCCTCTTCCTCCTTACTCTTTTGATCTCTCTTGGAGCTCCTAAGTGTGTCCTTGTGTGTGCGCATGAATAACCAGTGACAGGGGCAGTTTCACCACACTTGGAAGTCTCAAAGCAAGGAGAAGGGGAGGTCCACGGCGGCACTCCGACACAGCCTGCTCCTTGCCGATCACAACAGGTATCATCCCTGTAGTTCATCGGAATTGAGCTCCGACGAACCCCTCTGTGCGTAATCATTCACTCCCCACCATTCCATCACCTCCATTTCGCTCTATTTCATTTCCTGTACACCCCACGTATCTTCGCCCTACTAGATCCTTCACGGATCTAGAAATCGAGATCCATCTCTACCATCTTCGTCAGACCTCTCTGCCACGCCCCATTTGTTGTCTTCTCACGCCAATCACATCCCTAGAACCGTCATTTTCTTTCCCTCTTAACCTTTCTGCAGATCTGGGTGTGTCAAAGACCCCTCTCCTTGGTCGATTGCAATAGAACAAGAGGCACATGGAGCACCATTCCTTCTCCGAGATAGTCTGTCGTCTTCTAAGCTTCAGCGTGCCTCGGGAAGCCTCCATCATGCAAGGAGGAACTGGGGCAATGATTTGGGCCCCTCGCGAGCAGCTCAGGTGGTCGGGAGCGTTGGAGCTGCTGGACTGAAGCTTAGAGGAGCGGGTGTTCTTCCCAATTCCTCCAGACCACCCTAGAGCCGTCCGATCATCACACTCCTCCAGACACATCTCGAGCCATTGGATCTTTGCCAGCCATAGCCGAAGCATCATTGCGCGCCAAGGAGATGCCACATGTCAAGTGAATGAAGAAGCACCATCCGATGGCGCGTATATATGGGGGTAAATTGGCTCATCTTAGCCCTGCTTTTTTATATTTATTAATTGGTCTTGTAAATAAAATGTTAAGTGTAAAAAAGTGGACATATTGCACATGATCCCCTGCATTTATTATATTTGCATTCGGGTCCATTCCACGTCACCTCACGTACCATCCCACGAGAGGTGGTGAAATTGCATTGAAGTCCTTGGAAGTTTTGGTAATTGTTAAATGATCTCTTAAAATTAAATAAACGTTGTATATTTTTAGGAAATTTGCATGTGAGCCCATGATATTTATTTTATTTGCAAATATACCCCTGATAGGACATGTATTTTTGCACATTTCATCTATTTCTTATAAATAGTTATCATGCTCCTAAAAATTCGCAAAATTGGGATAGATGCCTCTTGCCATGTTCTTTCACGTCATGAATTTATTTTGCATTTTTGGGCTTTTTATCTATTTATTAAAAATCAAAAGGAGCTTATTGTTGTACTGTAGCTTGGAAAATACCAAAAAATATAAAAATGTGTCTAAAAACCCCAAAAAATTATATACAGTCTTTTTTACCATATTTTAATTATAGACCAAAAATCACTAAAAAAGGAAAAAAAAAAAGAAAAGGCTTAAAAATTGAAAAACCCCAAAAATATGTTTTTCTGGTTTACAATTTTTCTATATATAATTATTTATGTATTAAAATTGATTTGGATTATTTTGGAACTTATTTACTATTTTAATATCCAAATCAATTTCGAGTATTGATTAAATCTTTAATTTGGGATATTTTTGACTTTAAAAAGACATAAAAATTAGCAAAAATTACAAAAAATCACAAAAACATTAGAAAAATAGACAAAACCCAAAAATAATTTATTTCTTGTATTTTATTTATATTTGTTGGAATTTATAAATATATTTTTTCTATATTGTATATATAGCCTTATATAATATAAAAAGAATATAGAAAAACAAAAAAAAGAGAAATTAAAAATCAAATACAAAAATATAGAACAAAAATAAAAAAATTTAATTAAAAATCAAAACTCTCAAGAAGATACATGTATATAGTATATGACTTGGTTGTTTATAAATAGCCATAGGCTATCCGTTTTGCTCTATGTGATTCGAGCTCTACCTTCTTACTAGCTATGCATTTTGTAGTTGAGAATAATAAATGTTAGATCAGATCACATTTTTAATTGTTCATTGCTTTATATATATTGTGGGATAATTATTGGTTAAATGAGGTTTCGTCTGAGGTCACTTCAGTGACTGTCAATCCGCCTTGTGGATTGACACGACTTTAGTGAAATCTCATTTGTCAGTAGGTACCTCATGCAAGAAGGACGCGACAATGCAAATCTCACCTGTCGGTGAAGAAATAACCACTATGGATGGTATTTTTGTATGTTGTAGTTTAAGAAGTCTAGCAAATCTACTGGATATGAATGAATGTGAAGCACATGGATCATAAAATAACTCTAGCCATAAGTCCTGAAACAGGAAGTGGACTTTCTACGACATGGTTAGGGTCTTTTGATTGTTCAGTCGCGATTGAGTATACCTAACCCATGACATTCTTCTTTGGTTCTGGAGCCTTCATCTTACCATTGTTTGGTTTCATCTTTGGGCAATTACGGATATCCTTTTGTCCACACCTCAGACATGCATTAATCATTTTGTAACATTTGCCAGGATGTCTTCTGGAACAATGAGGACAGATAGACAAAGATGGTCTATTAGTAGGCCTGACTATTTCCTCATCCTTGTCATAGTATCCAGTATTCATCTTCTTATCAGGGCTTTGAAAATATCCCAAAAATTTCCACTTGCCTTGCCTTGTTTTTTTAGCCGATTTTTAGTCAGGCGATGTTTCTCATTAATCGTTATAGTCGCATTCACTACATTTACAAGTGTCTATGGAATGCTTCCCAAATCTTTTGCTCGTAAGCTTATTCTTAGCCACATCGTGTACTTATTTGCTCTTTGCCATTCAATTTCACAAATTCTCTTTTCATACTTTCTAGATGACAGAATTGAGCATTATATGCATGCACGTGCAATTCTTTTTGTTATTGGTCAATAAATTCTTGCCTCTTCTTTACCCTAGTACGCACATGGATAAAGTGGTCCTTGAAATGCTTCATGAACTCTTGGTGGGGCACAATTTGTTCATCTTGAAAATAAAACTCCCTTACATGTTTCCCTCCAATCTTTCATTTTGTCTCGTAGCCTAAACATGGCAAATATTACCTTCTTTTCTTCTGGACAATCTGGAGCACTAAAGGCAATTTATTCGCCTTAAGCAAGTGCTATGCTTTCTTCGATTATGGTTCCCATTAAAGATGGGACGATCAAGTTGTAGGAATTTCTTTAAGGTGATTCCTTCTTCCTTTGCATGCTCATATATCTTGCGTGCCATCTCCCTTTCCTCATGTGCTAATTCATGTTCCATCTAAGCAGATTCCCTTTCATTTATGGAGACATTGTCCCATATCAACCATAAATTGCATTTATTAATATTGGATTTTCTCCGACTCACCACTAGTACGCACAATCTTACATCCAAACACCATCTCGAAATTATGAGAGAAATATAGATGTGCAATTCATCAACTAAGTCAATTAATCCTAGGCATTCCCATGTGAACTCCAGCTCTTATCCCACTTGTAACGACCCCGGATCTTGGTGTCCAATGGAAGTTTTTAACAAGTATCAAAGAGAACTTGAACTACCAGAAATAATATATCTTTTAGTCTCTGCTTTTCCGCTTAACCAACCATTCCTATCTTACTCCTCAGATGTATCTGCAACATGGAAAAGTACATGAGAGACAAAATGTTCATAAGCAAAATAGCTTAGTACGGCATAAACAGATTACAGAATTGACAAATAACTTGATATAATTCAAGAGAAGGCTGACATCAACAATATAATGTATACCTTCATAAGAAAGAATGTATAGTGAACTGATGACCGTATATTATTGAAAACAATAACAGTAATAATTATATTCAGAATCAGAGTTTCATATATTTTTAACAAATATATCTTCGTATCATAATCATACATTCAATCTTTGAATATGGTCAATTTTACTTACTATTGTCATTGTGCTCGATCAATCACTTCAATAAAATGATGCCAACAACAACTGAGCCAATGTTGAACTTTCCATAAGATTCTATTGAACCCGACAGATGTTGTCCTTTAGGTTGATAAATATCCACTAGGACCCGACATAACGGATTCTAGACGTGACTCTCGGTTTGACGTAGCACTTAGTTCCATATGTCGTTAAGTTACCATCCTTCTCATACTTTGTTTTGATTTCATTCTTTAAATCATGGCATAACTTAACAATAATTATTCAAGAGCATTCCTAATTTCATAAGTAAAAGCAAACTTGTATTCATCCTTTTATACTTTATATATACTTATGAATATATAATGCTAAGACATGTATACCTCTCTTTAATTTAATATTATAAAGCAATACCCTTGATCTATTTTTAATGGTCGCTACATCACCTTCATATATTTATATTTAAGACTAGATGCCAAATTAGAACCTTTTAGAAATGTTATGAATTAATTATAGCACATCATTTATATATCAGAAATTTGTTACATCCACACGATGTTAATATAGAACAAAACACACTTCAAGGTTGATGATTAACAAATCACATCTGTTTGAAATTATGTAATCACGTAAGCAATATATTGCATGATTAATATAACTAGATTGATGGATTGAATAAATTGTATGATTGACAAGTAAAATTGGAAAATGAAGGGATTCTAAATACGGTAAAAATGATCATAGTCGGGCTCTGCTCATTTTTACCGTATGTAATCAACTATGATCACAAAGATAACGAATGAGTCATATGTCTGTCCCAAGTGAAGGGACTAGAGTGCGCGTGCCAGCTGCCGGGGGAATGTCGAGGGCCTCGATGATCTTTTTCGCCGAGGGGGCTTCTTAAATAAATCTAACGTTTTCTTATCTTTTATTAAATAAATGTATTGTTTTCCTAATGGTTCATGTCCATATAAAGTACATGTGTAGTTTGATTGGTCGGTCGTCTAATTAAGTCCACTTAATCTTTAAAACCCGAAGTAAAAACATATGACTCATTTTTACCGTATGTAATCAACTATGATCACAAAGATAACGAATGAGTCATATGTTTTTACTTCGGGTTTTAAAGATTAAGTGGACTTAATTAGACGACCGACCAATCAAACTACACATGTACTTTATATGGACATGAACCATTAGGAAAACAATACATTTATTTAATAAAAGATAAGAAAACGTTAGATTTATTTAAGAAAAATACCATGAATTAAATAAAATGGAGATGCAGGGGATCGAACCCTGTACCTCTCGCATGCAAAGCGAACGCTCTACCATTTGAGCTACATCCCCGTGTTATGCGTTCTGTCAACAGTATATATCTTTATTGTATGTATTCGTCATCGACATGCAATTATTTTAAAAAAGTCCTCTACACGACCCAATGAAAATGGATACGGATATCCTTATTCAAGTATTAGTTGAATATGAATATTACTTGTAAAAATCTTCCGATATAGATATGGTATTATCATATTATGTAAAAGCTTGGGATCAGCTAGTTATGCCCAAGCACTTTAATTGGAGGTCTGGGAATTCGAAAAGCAAAAAAGACACGAATGAAGCATTGCTACTTAAACTTGCATGGAGATTGCTTGATACCAATCGTCAGGTCTTATGGAAGGATATAGTTCAGGCAAAGTATTATGATAAGGAAGACTTATGGGGAGCTACAGAGAGATCAAGTTCGTCCCCATCATGGAAAGCTCTTGTGCAAGTAAGTCCATTGCTCTTTGCCAACACCCTTAGTCCTTACCCTTGTTGGCAATGTGACCTCTACCCAAATATGAAGAGACAACTAGCTCCCTCATCATCAGTAGCCTATCATACCCAAATCCTACGCTAGAGAAATGCCTATCCGGGTCTCACAACTCATGGATACAAATGGCAATTGGAATAGATCAACCTTGAAAAAATATTTCAGCCCAACAATCATACGGCATATCCTAACCATCACCTTAAGGCCATGTGCACCAGATACGCTCATATGGAAACCCCACCCGAGGGGTATTTTCATGATCAAATCAGCCTATCAGCAACTTACATACTATAGACGAGTCCAAGACAATCAAACAATGGAACGGTTCAAAAAGATATGGGCCTCTCAAGGGACCCGCGTGTCAAACTATTCATGTGGAAGCTACTTTCAAACCGTCTCCCTACTAGTAAACGTCTATCATGTGTGATGCAAAGGTACGATGATACTTGTGTTTTATGCCACGACTCTGAAGAAGATGAATGCCATTTATTTGGATCATGCACATATGCGTGTGTTATGTGGCTTGCTTTGGGATACATAACAACCTGCAACACCAATGCCATTGATGTATGCTTTGACCTGATCGACGATCCGACTAGCAAGCCGCTCTTTCTGTGTACTTGCAAGCTCCTACATCTTATCTGGTTGGACAGATGTGCCTCTAAATACAACCACCGCATTCCAAACCCAATACATACAATCAACAAATTGAAAAGATGGCAACATGCCTCTCTGTCACAAGCACTGCGTAAGGACCCCCTGAGCACAGAAGTAGAACACACACCTAACCAAAAATACACTAACAATCACAACCCAAGAGCAGACGCAACACATCAACATGGTGGTGGATGCCGCATAGAACTGCAACAAAGCATCCATTGCTATTATCTTCTATAAAAACAATGAGCTCATTCTAGCAAAAGCTGAGCTCCTCAAAGTCTATAACTATGAGGAGGCAAAAGCCATAGCCATTAACGTGGGAATCAACATCACCACCTGGGTCCATGACAGTACCACTATAATCCACTCAATATCCACGATCTCAATAAAATATAAAAGCAACATTTCTTAGTGGAAATTTGGATAAGCACGTGTTCTTTCATGTCATGATATGTCCTGCTAGCCGAGGTGAATGCGATAGAGATCATAATCTTAAACATCATAACAATGTTGAATCAAATATCCATAAAAAAAATTGCGGAAGCATTTTATTCATAGTATGAATTCATGCATAAATTTGATGACACATATGGATACAAAAGTAATCATCACCAAATTAATGCCAACTTCACCAGTAAAATCCAAAACGTAAACATTCATGTCTAAGATACTGATATCATAAATCAACGTGTTATTATATACATAAAATCTGTTACATGCAAATATAAAGATGATGTATCTTGTTCAAGTTCCATATTACTTATGATATAAATCATTTTTTTGGAATACCCAAAAATTTATCTAAAGATTATAGTACTCTGATGTCTAGACCTATGACTAGTGATGTACATCGCTCCTACCACTCCTGCTACGACGTGTCTACATAATATTAGACAATAAAATAATGAGTCTAAACCCAATTAAAGAGCTTAGTCAATTCATAATCCAAGCTTTTAAATTTAATATACAATATGCTAAAATAATCTTGACATAAAGAAATCTTACCTATGTTAGGAAAAATAGTAGTTGAATGTATAAATTTCACCGTTGGAAATTTATTCAAGTTAATAAATAAGACGAAACATATTTTGTTGAGCCAAAAGTAAGTGCAAAATTTTTAAAATAATGGCATAAAAATAATTGCAAATAAATTTATTTATGCACCATCATTCCCAGCGTGTCTTACTTACTTCATGAACATTACTGCTAAGGGAATTTTACTCATTTTGTCACCATACATACATACAGGCATGCATGCACAGGGACGGAGGGAGGGGGGGGGGGGCAGGTGGGGGCTAAGCCCCCCAAATATGATGGAAGTTCTATAGTATATACCTATAAGATTATGGTGATATGGTAACTTCCACAATAGACAAAGGCTTGAGCCCCCCAATCATTGTGATGTTATTTATTTATCTTAAACTGTGAGGGTGAGTAGGAAATTTTACCACACCGTAAATGCTAAGAACGTGCCCATGCCAACGCACAATGTTAGTTAACCCAACCGTTACACTTCCTATATCAACTGCAACTACTGAGAGAGCATTTTCAGCTATGAAGATAATAAAGTCCAGACTTCGTAATAAGATGGAAGATGATTTTCTTAGGAGTTCTATATTAACATATATTGAGAAAGACATTGCGGAGCAGTTCTCAATAGAGTCAATTATTGATGACTTTGATTTGAAGTCACGAAGAGCGCGGTTTAAATAATTTCAAAAACAGATATGCTCGATTTATTTTATCTTTGTTCAAATTTATACTACTTTATTATGAATTTTCTTATTTTTAAGCATTATATGAAATATCAAAGTTAAGGTTGTTGAGATAATGAGTTATGATCATTTTTTTATTTTATATAATAAATTAATTGCAATGCAATAGTTTGTATGTATTAAGTTTAAATTTATCATTATATAATCTTTAAGGTGCAGACTATTCAGTCCAGCCCCCCCCCCCCCCCCCCCGATATTAAATTCTGGCTTCGTCCCTGTGCATGCATGCATGCATACATACTGCTTAGAAGAGCGAACTCACTTAGGACTTATCTTATTGGCATATGTGCAGATTGTCCCAAAGGAAAAAGGCATCCATACAACATAAAGCCTGGCATATACAAAATACTAATCCAAAGTCCATGACGTTGTTCATGACTGTTTTGTTCTGACATACATCTATTTTGAAAACATATATGATTTTATTTCATACCTATCACATGAAACTATAAATTTCATGATCTTGAGCATATGCATAATATCGCGTATCATAATCAATTTGATAAATAAGATGAACATAAAGCAATAGTTTTTTTATTGGAAAACAACTTATAACATAACTTCATATGCATTCATGCTATCAACGTAAATTTTGGGATGGAAAATAATGTAACTAGTAGTTGAAGCCATTAAAGTAATAAGTTTGGAATCACTCACCTTAGAAATACTTAAAAGATTCCCTTTTTGATAATCTTCAAAGCTTTGTGATTCTCTGCACAATTCTCTCTTATGTAATAGAGGGTCTAAAATAAGAACTTGATATGGAATAAGTAGGGTGGATGACTATCTATAATGGTTACCTCTTTATGTTAATGAATACTCTTAAATTAATATTATATATAAAAGATAAATCTTAATTACATGCATGCAATACCACACACTGAGATGATATCATCTTAGAAGTATAATTTTCACTTCTTTTCCAAGTAATATCTGATGAATATATGATTCATCACTCTAAAAGATGAAAATAGAGCTCTATTCATAAGTAATTAATTATATTTAATCATCTAAATTGAATTATTATCATTCATGTATGTATATATAATATCCATATTTAGCATTCATAATCACATAAATAAGATGATATTAAATACTGTGTATATTATCACAAGTATATCACCTTAACTTCCCCTATTTTTAATTAATTTTCACCAACTTCACATAAAAATAACTTTATTGTGTATATAATACTAATATAAATAGAGGAAAAATGTCAACAAATACTAACTTCTATAATTTCTCAATAAACCCCAAATCCGGGTTGGGAGATAAAAAGACGTAAATGTGAATACCTCTCTCATACAGTCTCTTATGAACATCTACTTACTTTTTTTATTAATTTACATTCAATTATATATAAAACAAAATCAAATTCAAAAGAATCAAAGTTCATATGTGAAACTTGAATTTTGGGACCTCATTGTATATTATACATATTGACCGATTTTTACCTTAATATTTTATATACAAAATTAAATCTTTTTTATTTATTGCCTTTTCATTTATTTTATTTGATTTATATTTTATTAAAGTATGTAAAAGTCCAAATCAAAATTGAATAAAAAGTTAAATAAAATAAATAACTATGAATATGTATATATAGTTTGTATATATGTATCTTTCCTTTTATTTCATTTTCTTAGTTATATAAAATATCAAAAAATTAGAATAAATATGTAAATATTTATTTTATATTTTATTTTATTTTTATCTTTAATTTTATCCTATTTTAAAAATAACAAAACATTACAAAACCCAAACATGCAGTTTTCTATGTACATAAAAGACCCCCAAAAAATACTTTGTAGATATGGTTTCTTTTAGTTTTGGTTCCTTCACAAAAATTGTAAATCTCATTGAGACGAACAAGTTTTGTGAGATCACTTTTTGATTTGACTTAATTTTATATTTTATTTTGAATTTTATTTTATTTTTATTTTAATTTTTCTAGGAGCGATATGTGACAGTTCCTGGAGGTGCCACCAGTCGTCCCCTTTCTTCTCTTCATCCTCCCTCTTATCTGGTCGATGGATGGAGAAGGATTCATCCAACGATCATGATATTTTTATTTATTTATTTCATTTTTTGTATTTATTCTTTTCTTTTAATAATTCCCATGTTACATGGTGTGCTCTTGGATGTTCGATCTCGACCGATCAAACGGCCAAGGACCTGGTCCTCTTCTCTGTCGCTCTACCTTTTGTGCCTTATCTCCTCCGTCTTCTCCACCAATGAAAGATGTATGCCACCTACTCACTTCCTTAGCACGATCGCCTCTCTTCCACGATCTCTGTCCCTCGCACACCTCCTCCTCGACATCTACGTCTCCATCTCCTCTACTTTCATCGCATCGCCCTAACCACCTTTAAATAGCCCTCCTTCGCCAGACGTCCAACAAATATGCCATTTCCCATACAAAGAGAGAGAAGAGGAAAAGCCACGAATACGTTGGTGACAATAATTTGGCTTTATCGGTGAAGAAGCCTTCTAGGCGCAATCCACGTCCTTGTTATTGTTCCTCGCTTCAACGAAATCAGAACAGCTCGAGGCTTCACCACCGAGCCTCTTGAGCGATCTCCAGGAGAGGGCCTTCGATCCTCAACCATTAGGCGAACATTTACTCCCTTGCAGGTAACTGTCCTTTGTTCTTTTCCTTCCTCTCTTGCCCTTCTCTTTTTTATCAGCGACTTCTTCTTCTTCTCTTCTTTCCCCTATACTTTGCTATTGTTCCTCGTTTCTCCTTCTTCCTCCTCTTGTTGTTCATCTTCTTCTGGCTGTGAGAACCATCCCATACTGACCCAATCCGATCACTCTACCTTCTCCTCTACTCACTTTTGCCTTCGACCTCACGCACTCTACCATCGTAAATCTCCAACTCATTCACCTCACAATCGGATCACCTCACCCACTTCTATTCCAAGTGTACCACCATATTCATCGAAGACAAAGCCTGCAACAACATCTTGGCCACCACTATCCGATCGACATTAAACGTGATCACAACCATCATGTATGGAGCTTAAGAACCTGTAGTCATTATCTAGACCCTTGAGCGAAGACAACGACTGCATCCCACTCCAGCTGACTCCTAGGTAGATCGCTCATCTTTCAGACCTCGGAGATGCTTCTTCAATAGGAGCAGCGTACCTCTCTGCAAAACCTCCTTCCTCTGAGCATCCTCGACCCTAGGCGACCCTCCAGCCAGGCAATCTCTATCACCCAACCTTGTGTGGATTGATCGCGTGTCGGTTGAGGCCACAACTGCCCGCTTCATTAGCGCTATGAGCATGAGCTCTGAGAACCCTCTTCAGTGCTCCTCCAGCAGCAGATTAGGAGAATGAGAAGCTGCTCCTCATCCATTCCCTCATCCCCATCTGGTGATACAATGCTCCTCACCAACCATCACTCAGTGCCTTTAGATTTGAAGCGACTGAAGATATCGTAGTTGCCACGTGGAGACTCGAGAGCCAGCACCTTCACCTGAATCGAGGAAACAATTAAGCCTTAGATGTCACATGTGCCTTAGGGCTTTTTACGCTTGTACCCTTTCTCTTCTCTAGAAATACACAAATGTTCTTGCCAACCAGCCCATACATGCAATGCACACACCCGTTTGGAAAATTACATAGAATCCCCAGTGTGTCTTGGTAATTGCACATTCATCCCTATCTTGATTTATTTGTTTATTTTATTTATTGTATTGCCATAGTCCCCTACATTTGAGCCTCATTTTGAGTGTATTTTTTCATCATATTTTAATTTCAAAAATTACGTATTGTAGAAAACCTAATTCTCTATCGTGTGAATATTTAATGTAATCTTTATGAGCATTGATTGATTTATAATATTCATTGTGGTGAAATTTATCATACTTTGCCATGTATGTGGTTGGAAATTCATAATAAATAACCCATTGCTAAAAAAATTCTCCAAAATTCACATTATGTAGAATTAATTATTTTCGTCAATCAATATCTTTGTCTTCTCATTTTCCCGTGAGGAAGTCCTTCTCTCTACTCACTGAAACATCTCAATCAATAGATAACGATGCGATAAGGTCTTGTCTCTTGACCCTCTACAAGAGAAGTAGTCAACTCGCACTATATATCCAGGCAATGAGCTAGGAGTTGATGAAGGAGAGTGATCGTGGTAAGAACCAAGGCTTCACAAGTCGGTTAGGACTATTTGACCTCACATGCCAAAAAATCACTTCATTTGCACGTATATTTAGGTTAAAATAAAGTGTGTTGAGATTGATGTAATTATTTTTAATGTATGTAAACTTAATATTTTTAAGAGTTAGATTTTTTCTTGGATATATCTTTATTAAACATATCTAGGATTATTTTATTTCTAGAGAATAATAATGTTGGTTACTTATAAAATTAGTTTACTAAAAATCATACAGTCTGCATTGTTTAATCCATAAAAATTCCATTTTCCATCTAAAAATTTCAAAAAAAGAGACTAAAGTAGGTTAATTTTATCATATTTAACATTCTTTCAAAATTTTGTAATTTTTGCATTTCATTTGCTTGAATAATTTCAGAAAAACCCTGGGAAAGAGTCATTTTTCATGCATGTTTTTTACAAAAAAATGTGTTCTGGAGTATTCACTGCATACATAATTAAGAAAAATAGTCTTCTGGATTTTTGGGCGCAATTTCATATTAATTTAGATTTTCCATCTTAGGCTAATTTAACTTTAAAATTGACATTCGATATTTGCATTGTATCCTTATTTGCATAAAAATGTTAAAAAATTTCCTCCGAAAATCTAGCATTTAAATAATATAAAAATCGTCTAAGGAGACAATGGCCTCCCTAAGTTCGGCATTAGGCTTGTCCAAGTAAAATAAATTTATCCGTTTTTGCATTTTATTGAATATTGATTAAGTGGTTTTGTTAAGAAATTATGATTTGCCCGCCTGCAACAAAATGAGCATCATTTTAATTCTCACATTATTAACAAAGGGGTTTTCAGGTTTTTCAATATCTTATGATAATATTTATGTCATTAGAAATTACCATTTTATATTCACATAACGTAGATATCCTTTGTATGTCTTTATCTTGTTTTTTAGCCATTGTTGGATATCAATACCTTATTTGCATCCATGTTATCATGTTGTTTAATTTATGAATACATACATTTTTCTATTGTAATATTTTATATCCGGAAAATCTATTACCAAATTTTCTTATCAGAAATAGATGAAATTTGAATATGAGACCATAGCAATTCTTTGTATCTATCAATGTATCGTACTTAAAATATGGCATCTCTATAATTATATCCAACATCAAAAAATATATATATATATATATATATTCGTATTTATTGATCCTAAAATATTTGTTCCAACTCATCTTTCAGTACAATATTAAGTAGAGGATATCACTACATGAATGCATTTACCTATTGTTAATTAAATAACTACTTAATTTTAAATAATTATTTACTTCTAAGCTTGGTCCTAATCAAAATAGCAGTGTCACAACTCTCCCCTACTTAAAATAATTTTCATTCTCGGAATTTATGTACTTTAATTCATAAAAGATATGGATAGCGAGATCACATTTCAAACATTTTTCTTCTTTTATGTCGTGACTTCTCCGTAGCACCTTAACTAATAAAAACTTTTTATTTCTTAGTTTATGGACTTTATCATCTAATATGTTCACAAGTTCTACTTTGGACGATAGATCTTCATTTAACTCTTCTTGTTGAAATTCTATCTCTTGCGAAGGATTTAGAATATATTTATACAGACATGGAAAACATAATGAATTCGAGTCTATTCCGGTGGAAGTGATAAGTAGTATGCCACTTTTTCAATCTTTTGAACCATTTCATATGTCATTATATATTTTGGAGCACGCTTCCCATTCATTCCAAATTCGAGAAGATCCTTCCCAGGAGAAACTAATACAAATACCAACCTAGAAATCCAGTTGCCTTCTTCGTTTGTATGCATAACTCTTCAGTCGATTTTGTGCTGGTTTTAGATGTCTCTTGATTTCTTCTTACTTTCTCAACGGTAGTTTGAATCAATTGAAGATATAATAACTTTTATACTCCATCCTTAATCCAATGAACCGACGTTCTATACATTATACCAATAGTGCTTCACGGGGAGGCATAGTAATACTAGTATTGTAGTTATTATTATAAGCAAACTTCACAAGTGATAAGTGTCTATCCCAACAACTTCTAAATCCCAAGCACAAGCGTGAAGAATATCTTCTAGTATTGAATAGTTCATTCCGACTGACCATCAGTTCATGGATGGAAAGCCGTAATAAAATGTAACTTTATGCCTAATGCCTTCTACAAACTTGGCCCAATTTTTGGAGTATATCTAGGGTCATGCTCCAATCTAAAGAAAATTGTGCTCCACGTAATAAGAATACTCATCGACAAAGAGTTTTCCTAACTTTTCAAAGGTGTGCTTTACATTGACAATTTTAAAGTGAGCTAACTTTGTCATTGCATCATGATTTTATGGGCTATGAGGAAGTTCTGTGACAAAGTACATTATGACATGTTCCCACTTCCACTTTGAATTTGGAAGAGGTTGCGATAAACCTAGTGGTCTTAAGTGTTTAGGCTTAACTTTAGGCTTAACTTGCTGACATATTATACAATTTGCAATGCATTCAGCTATTTATCTTTTAATTTTGGACCACAAATCGACTCCTCTTAAAGTTCTATATATTTCAATGAATCATGAATATATATAATCTACTTTAAATATAGGACCTCATGCTCATCCAAACTATAAACTACCTCCCTTCTTGACTTTATATATCATTCTTTAAATTTTTGTGCCATATCCTTAAGGTGCTTAAGGTGCAATATTATAGAGTTGACATTATTTGTTGTTTCCTACGAGTGACCCACAATCATCTATAGCTAACTTTGTTTTTAATGATCGTCATTGCTCTAAGGCACCCTCATTCTTCAACTCAATTGTCCACTAGATTTTTGTCTCAAAGCATCTACAACTATATTTACTTTTTTTAGATAATGTTAATCGTATAATCATATCCTAAATTAACTCTAATCACCTTCTTTGTTTGAAGTTTAATTCATTCAATGTAAAAAAACAATTTAAACTCTTATGATTTGTAAAATTTGGCTTGATTCACCAACCTCCAAATTTTTAGAGCAAATACAATTATTGTAGATTCTAAATCATGAGTGAGATAATTTACTTCATACTTTTTATTTCTCCTAGGAACATATACAATGATTTTTCCATGCTGCATCGAGATGCACCCTTACCTTGAGGTGGTGCGTCACTATATATTACATATCTTACACTTCCATATGGAACTAAAAATTGGGGCTAAGGTCAAATGATTTTTGAGTTCTTGAAAACTTCTATCACAATCTTTCTTCAGTACAAAATTTACATCTTTCCTAGTTAATTTAATTAACAAAGCCATGATAATGAAGATATTTTTCTACAAATCTTCGGTGATATCTTGCTAGCCCAAGAAAACTATGAATTCCTATAACACTTGTTGGATGCTCTCAATATAAAACATCATCTACTTTAGCAAGATCTACTGAAATATCATCACTAAAATAACACGTTCTAAAATTTTACCTTAGGTAAGCAGAATTCACATTTATTTTTTATATAATTTGTTTTTTTTCAAGGCACTAAAGACAATTCCAAATGTGCTTTATGTTCGTTCCTCTTCACTCTTTGAATATGTATAATATTATCTATGACTATAATCAACAAATTTATTTAAATTATGTTAAATCTTTTCCACGCACCTTGCAGCGAAGCCTCATATATCATAGACATAGTCATAAATATATCATAGACATAGAGTCATAAATATAGATCTCAAGGTATACTTCTGCAATCCAAAAAGCAAACATTGAGTGGCCTTGAAGAAGAAGAAATGAAGGAAATCACGCGAGCATCTGTCGTATAGAACTTGATGTATACAAAAAACCTATCTATGGTTTATAGATAAACCATTGCATATATATATATATATATATATATATATATATATATATATATATATATATATATGTAAATGGGGCTGCCCCCAGGGAGTAGCCAACTTGGCTACTCCCACCCCTATTTTTCCCTCATTTTTTTATTTTTTTGGAAAATAAAAATTTGTATATTCATCATTATATCCCTCTCACATTCTATTAAAATTTTGTCAGAAACAGAGACTCCTACGGCCTCCATCCAAACATGGTTGATTTAAAAAATCCTGCGACCGTTAAAAAAATGATGTCTGGATGGAGGGCTTAGGAGTCTCTGTTTCTGACAAAATTTTAATAGAATGTGAGAGGGATATAATGATGAATATACAAATTTTTATTTTCCAAAAAAATAAAAAAATGAGGGAAAAATAGGGGTGGGAGTAGCCAAGTTGGCTACTCCTTGGGGGCAGCCCCATTTTACCCATTGAGTGGCCTTGAAGAAGAAGAAATGAAGGAAATCACGCGAGCATCTGTCGTATAGAACTTGATGTATACAAAAAACCTATCTATGGTTTATAGATAAACCATTGCATATATATATATATATATATATATATATATATATATATATATATATATATATATATATATATGGGAAAAGGGAGTATGCTCCCTAGTTGTAGCCAACTTAGCTACTCCCACAACTATTTTCCCCTCATTTTTTAATTTCTTTGGAAAATAAAAATTTGTAAATTCATCATTATATCCCTCTCACATTCTATTAAAATTTCATCAGAAACAGAGACTCCCACGGCCTCCATCCAAACAGGGTCGATTTAAAAAATCCTGCGACCGTTAAAAAATGACATATGGATGGAGGGCTTAGGAGTCTCTGTTTCTGACGAAATTTAAATAGAATGTTAGAAGGATATAGTGATGAATATACAAATTTTTATTTTCCAAAGAATAAAAAAATGAGGGAAAAATATGGGTGGGAGTAGCCAATTGGCTACAACCTGGGTGTAGCCTCATTTAACCCTATATATATATATATATATATATATATGAGGAAAGGGAGCCTACTTTGTGAAGTAGGTAACTTACCTACTTCACATTTCATTTTTTGCAAATTTTTTTATTTTTTTCCAAAAATGTCACCATGGGTTTTCATAATTATATCCCTCTAATATGTCATTCAAATTTCGTCAGAAACAAAGACTCCTACGGCTTCCATCCAGACAGTCATTTTTTAACGGTCACAGATTTGCTGTATTTTACATGTTCTGGATGAAGGCCGTAGGAGTCTCCGTTTCTGATGAAATTTGAATGATATATCAGAGGGATATAATTATGAAAATCCACGGTGACATTTTTGAAAAAAAATAAAATTTTTTATAAAAATTGGATGTGAAGTAGGTAAGGTTACCTGCTTCATAAAGTAGGCTCCCTTTCCCCTCTCTCTCTCTCTCTCTCTCTCTATATATATATATATATATATATATATATATATATATGAGGTTAATGGGGCTGCCCCCGCGGCATTTACGGCGTTTTTTTTATTTTTTTTCAAAAAATATCGTCATGTATATTCATCCCTATATCCCTCCTATATGCCAGTCGAATTTCGTCAGAAACAGAGACTCCTATGGCCTCCATCTAGACGGTCATTTTTTAACGGTAACATGATTTTTTAAATCGACACCATCTCGATGGAGGCCGTAGGACTCTCTGTTTCTGACGAAATTCGAATGGTATATAGGAGGGATATATGGATGAATATACATGGTTTTATTTTTCAAAAAAAAAAAATAAAAAACACACCGAAATAGGGGGCGGGGCAGCCATGTTGGCTGCCCCCAGGGGGCAGCCCCATTAAATCATATATATATATATATATGGGGTTGATGGGGCTGCCCCGCCCTATTTTTGGGTAAATTTTTTTATTTTTTTTGAAAAATATCGTCATGTATATTCATCCATATATCCCTCCTATATGCCATTCAAATTTCGTCAGAAACAGAGGCTCCTACGGCATCCATCTAGACATGGTCGATTTAAAAAATCTTGCGAACGTTAAAAAAATGACGTCTGGATGTAAGCCATAGGAGTCTCTGTTTCTGACGAAATTCGAATGACTTATAGGAAGGATATAGGGATGAATATACATGGTGATATTTTTCCAAAAAAATAAAAAAATTGCAAAAAACAGGGTGGGGGTAGCCATGTTGGCTACCCCTAGGGGGCAGCCCCATTTTTCCCTCTATATATAATAAAAATTTGTATATTCATCACTATATCCCTCTAACATTCTATTAAAATTTCGTCAGAAACATAGACTCCTAGGCCCTCCATCCAGACGTTTTTTTTAACGGTCGCATGATTTTTTAAATCGACCATGTTTGAATGAAGGCCGTAGGAGTCTCTGTTTCTGACGAAATTTTAATAGAATGTTAGAGGAATATAATGATGAATTTACAAATTTTTATTTTTCAAAGAAATAAAAAAAATGAGGAAAAAATAGGGGTGGGAGTAGCCAAGTTGGCTACTCCGAAAGGGCAGCCCCATTTAGCCCTATATATATATGGGGAAAATGGGGCTGCCCCCACCCCATTTTTCGCAAAATTTTTTTATTTTTTTTGGAAAAATATCACCATGTATATTCATATCAATATCTCTCTTATATGCCATTTGAATTTCATCAGAAACAGAGAAACCTACGACCTCCATCCATATGTCATTTTTTAACGGTCACAGGATTTTTTAAATCGATCATGTCTGGATGTAGGCCGTAGGAGTCTCTGTTTCTGACAAAATTCGAATGACATATAGGAGGGATATAGGGATGAATATACATGCAATATTTTTCTAAAAAAATAAAAAATTTTACCAAAAAATGGGGCATGGCAGCCCCATATATATATATATATATATATATATATATATATAAAGGAGTGATCCTATGAGATGAGATTTTGTGAGATGGAGAGATGGGACATTCTGGACCACAAGTTGTTGTATTCTCTCTCCTGCCTTTCTCTCTCCTGGTTGGAACAAGTGGTCCAGAATGCCCCATCTCACCATCTCACCAAAATCCCATCTCATAGGATCGCCCCTCTATATATATACATACATACATACATACATACATACATATATATATATATATATATATGAAACTTCAAATGAGGCGGGGTCTCACCATATATGTGGTGAGCCACCCTTAGTTTAGGCATCTTCCCAATATATTTTACAATTTCTTATTTCATACATATAACAATAAATATTAACACAATATGTATAGTGAAAAAAATTTATGAAAATATTATTATATTAGATGAAAAATATGAATTTAAATTTCGATGCTATATTTTTACAAAATTCAGTTTTTTACAATGTGCAGTTTAACTTTTACAACACTGTTACCAGTTTTTACTAAGTTGACAGTGGCCTTTACAATTTCAGAAAAGCTCCATCTCATTTGAAAGGTCCCATATATATGTATGTATATATATATATATGTATATATATGGCTTATCCAGAGAGCCCTGTGCCGATTTGGGTTGTAGTGAGCACCAAACATGGGCTCGCCACGTGTATGTGTTGGTTTTATTTGGTAGGCGACGGTATTAGTCATAACTGTATTTCTAATTATAGGTTGTCACATATTTAACAATGACTATATTGCCAATTATACAGTGTCCTTAAAAAAGGGATGACGATTTTGGAAAGAAAAGATTCAAATAAATGATTTCGTGAGGATTATTAAGATCCAAACGACGGGATATTAACAAATATACTTTGATCAAGTAAATGCTTATTATGAGATCGGTAATATGAAGACAATGATCAATAATTTTTATCCGAAATAGTTAACATGTGCAGAATTTAGTAATACGTATACAATGGTCAAGTAAATATGTGTGGCGAGATCAGTAATAACATAACAAATGATTAGTAATACAATTGTGTATGTAATGCATATTGCATTCATTTCTATAATATTTTTTCCTTTTTCGTCAACGAAGCATTCTGTTTATTTCATTAATTCATTTTTCCTTATGTGTATGTATTTAATAACTTCTTTTTCAAAGAATTATTTCCATATTAATCGTATAGAATGTGAATATGTTAATGATTATATGTTACTTTCTTACTTGAGCAATGTCCGTGACTTACTAACCATTTATTTTATTATTACTGATCTCATAGTAACCTTACTTGAACTCATTCTGATTGTTACTTGAACTAATTACAAATGTTCATATTACTGAACTCATTCTGATTGTTACTGATGATATAGTTACTTAGTACAATGTTATTTAATGTATGATTATTATTCATAAAAAAATATTGATAACGCTTGTATAAGTTACTTGCTATTTGTTTGGTGTTACTTGTCTCAGAAATAGAAATCAGAGTCGATTGAAGAGATGTTATTCCATTACCTTCTTTTACCTACAATTTAAAACATGTTACTGATGCTTCTATATATCTTACTTGTTTTATTTTTTGTTTTGACATATTGATCGAATCACACCTTCTTTACTTATGTAGCCTCTTTAATTACTTGTATTACCTCAAGTGTTACTGAAAGTCACACATAAATTACTTAATTATAGTTATATGGTGAACATACACATTTCAATTGTCTTCTAGTTCATTTATATGATGTTGTTTTGTTCTCGCTCCTCGGCATAACAACAGCTTCTTGAAGACATCAAATTGTTGCATTGTTCTGCAAGAAATAATAAGTTAATTTATATCCGTGAATAGTAAGAATTGTATAAAGAAAAGTAACTCGGCAATATACTCTCTTCAGTAAGAATCATTCAATGACAAGTAACTTGTAATGAATTGTTAGTAACATTTGTTATACGACAAGTAACTTGTAATGAATTGGTAGTAACTCATCAATATACTCTCTTTAGTAAGAATCATTCAGTGACAAGTAACTTGTAATGAATTGTTAGTAACATTTGTTATATGACAAGTAATAAGTAATGAATTTTTAGTAACTCAGCAATATACTCGCTTCAGTAAGAATCATTCAATGACAAGTAACTTGTTCATTCAATGAAAAGTAATTTGTAATGAATTGTTAGTAACGTTTGTTATATGACAAGTAACAATTGTGTTAGCATTAGTAACATAAAATATCTCATAAGTAAATTACTCCAGTAACTTTTGATACAATATCAGTATCCTTACAATTTTTTTAAACGTTCTCAGATTAAATCTCAATATCCAAATGCAAATCACTGATTATCATTCCTTCTGAGATTTCATAATGCAAACCCAATCGCAAGTCATCCATCTCATTAGAAATTGAAATTCAAAGAGAAATCATACACCGCAATTCATCTTTGCAAATCACACTTTCTCATGATCCAGAAACATAATAAAAAAAATCAAAAAATCAGGTCTATAATCAGTCAGATTCAAATCAAAATGCCAAAAAAAACCAATTCTTTCTACATACTATCAGATTCAAATCAAAATACGAAAAATAAAAATCTAATCGAAATACAATACCTTCCAATAGATAAAAACGTTCCCCTATATTTCCACAATTGATCTTCTCACTTTGCAAATCGCTGGATCAAAAAATGCCAGATCAATCTCCTCTCGTTGATCTCTCAACGAGAGGTTTCAATAAACGTATACTAATTATAGAAATGCTTAATATTTCCAATTAGCTTTCCTTCCATTTTAGTTACGGTTCCTATTTTTAAGGGATTGAGAGATATAAATCTCACGGCTCGAATTAGAGGCTCATCTCGTACCAAATGGGCACAGTGCTCTCTGGATAAAAATCCATATATATATATATATATATATATATATATATAGGGAGCTCTTCTAATGAGGTGGGTCTTTCCTGAAATTCAGAAAGTCACTACCAAATTTGTAAATTACGTAACAATATTGTAAATTAAACTACATATTGTAAAATAATGATGATAATACAGTTATGTAAAATATATCATCCATATTGTAACAAACATTTAATGTCAAATATATTAATATTTTCATAAATCTTTCATGATATACATATTATGTTAATATTTAGTATTAAATTTATGGAGTTAGAATGTGTAAAATAAATAGAATAAATGCTTAAATTGATGTGGCTTTCCATGCATACAGTAAAGGTGCACCTCATTGGAAATATTTCATATATATATATATATATGGGTAAAATGTGTATGCCCCCTAGGGGGAGCTAACTTAGCTTCCCCCGCCCTTTTTTCACAAATTTTTTTATTTTTTTTGAAAATCTAAAACCGTGTAAATTCATTATTAAATCCCTATATTATGTCATTCAATTTTCATGCGAAACAGAGACTCCTACGACCTCCATCCAAACGGGGTCGATTTAAAAAATCCTGTTACCGTTAAAAAATTGACTGTCTGGATGGAGGCCGTAGGAGTCTCTGTTTCACTCGAAATTTTAATGACACAATATAGGGATATAGTGATGAATATTCATGGAAGAAACTTTCAAAAAAAAATAAAAAATATGGAGAAAATGGGGCGGGGGTAGCTAAGTTAGCTACCCCCTGGGGGCAGCCCCATTTTACCCATATATATATATATATATATATATATATATATATAGGGCTTATCCAGAGAGCCCTGTGCCCATTTGGGTGGTGGTGAGCACCAAATGTGGGCTCGCCACGTGTATGTGTTGGTTCTATTTGGAAGGGGACGGTTTTGGCAATAACAATGTGCTTTGCGTTATTAACATAATAAGAATTCAAGTTAAATCATTTCCTTAAAAATATGTGGTCAGTTTTAGTAAGATAAAAAATATACACATTTAAATTATTGACGGCATACAATCTATTTATGGAATGATCATTCCACGTATTGATTAAAAAAATAAATTACTAATTATAATTATTGATTACGTCATTTACTAATGTTCATACAATAATTACCAATTACAGATATGCATATTACAGAACGCATTATGTATGTTACTAGTATCCATACATCAATTACTGATTATGTAATTACTAGTGTCCATACAATATTTACTGATTACAATGTCCATATTACTGAACCCATTTTGATTGTTACTGAAGATATTATTTTATTATTACTGATCTCATAATAGCCATTACTTGAGAATTGTATAAATATTACTGAACATGTGCTATAAGATATAGATATATACATTACTGAACATAACAAAAATTTACTTGAGACTGTATATATATATATTACTTGATTACTGTCTCTAAATTACTAAATTCTGTTCAAAGTAATAACACATATGGAAATTACTGACCATTTGTTATGGTTTACTGACTTCACAACAAACACTTACTTGACCAGTGTATTCAGATTACTGAAATATGTACCATATAATAAAATGAATGTAAATTACTAATCGTTATTTGGATATTATCGATCTCGCAACAACTATTTACTTGACTATTGTACATATGTTACTGATTCCATTTGCAGATGTTACGCACAATATATAAGATGTTACTTATCGTTCTTACAATAGGTTGATGATCTATATGTTACTTACATAATTTAATAAGTTACTAAGACTGTAAATATATATGGGATATTTACACCCATAACCCTGAGTAATACCGTAATTACCCCAGGTACCCTCCATAATTATGAATTACATGAAAAGCCCCGAATATTACTCCGTCTCACACCCATAACCTTCTGTTAGTTTCAACCGTTAATCTTAACCAAACCATCGAGTTAATCTAACCTAACACCAATCCAACGGTTAAAAATAAATCAAACTAAAAAGGAAAAACACCCCCTCTTTCTCCTGCAGGTCCCCCACCTCCGACCAGCTCCCCTCCTCATCCAGCATCCCCGACCCGCGCCGACCGTCTCTCCTCCTTTTTCTTCCTCGGCAAGCGACTTTCAGATTGAATCTATACAAACAGATATTTTTATTTTTCTTGCAGGCGTACGAGCCGGCATGAGGGTCGGTGTGTGTGTGTGGGGGGGGGACGGGTCTTGCAGGCGGTGAGTGCTTTTGCCGAGCGGCTGCGGGGCGGATGGTCAGGGAAGGAGTGGATGGTCGAGGGCCTTTCAGGAGGATGGTAGCAGGCAGGGATGGAGGGAGGCGTCGGGAGATGGGGGGGTCTCGAACTGGAAGCTGCACGTGGGGAGGGGGGAGGGTGTTGGGTTGCGAGCGCAGAGCCTTCCGGGGGGCTGCGCATGTAGGGAGGGAGGCGTCGAGGTATGGGAGGGGGGTGGAGTGGATGGTCGGGGGGCTTTTAGGTGGATGCGATGGAGGGAGGCGTCGGGAGAGGGGGGGTCTCGAACTGGAAGCTGTCGGGGGGAGGGGGTGTTGGGTTGCGAGCGCAGAGCCTAACGGGGGCCCTTCCGGGGGCTGCGCAGGCAGGGAGGGAGGCGTCAGGGGGGCCTCTCAACCGGATGGGCGGGGGTGGGGGGGGGGGGGGGGAGATCGTAACCTGCAGGACGAGGGGGCTTCCGGTGGGGGGCGGAACGGTGGGGCTGTGCACGAGGCAGAGGAACTGGTGGCAGGGCGACCGGCAGGCGGGGGAGGCAGCGGGGGGGGGGGGGTCTCCACCTGGGGTTGTAGCCGGAGGAGGGGGATGGGGGTGGGTTGGGCGGCCGACGGTCGACGAGTTGGGGGAGGCGGATGTGCTGCTTGGAGGATGAAGGGGGAAGGAGGAGGAAGGGAATGGTCTTGTTTGTAAATAATTGAATGTTAAAGGGTATAAAATATAAAATATTGGACGGATATTGTCATTGTTAACGGAAAATTGGATGAAATTTAACACAGGGTTATGGGTGTAAGAGTTAAGCATTACTCAAGGTCTTGGATATAATTCGTGATTATGGAGGGTACCTGGGGTAATTACGGTATTACTCAGGGTTATGGGTGTAAATATCCCTATATATATTATTTGAGTACTGTCTCTAAATTACTAAATTCCGTTCAAAGTAATAACACATATGGAAATTACTGACCATTTGTTATGGTTTTACTGACTTCACAACAAGCACTTACTTGACCAGTGTATTTATATTACTGAAATATATACCATATAATAAAATGAATGTAAATTACTAACCGTTGTTTGGATATTACCAATCTCGCATCAACTATTTACTTGACTATTGTATATATGTTACTGATTCCATTTGCAGATGTTGCGCACAATATATAAGATGCTACTTATCGATCTTACAAAAAGGTTGATGATCTATAAGTTACTTACATAGTTTAACAAGTTACTAGTTATACACATCATGTTAATGATATTAATACAAAAATTACTGATATTAAAATAAACAATGTCTGATTATATCTAATGATATCATTTTCAAAAGATGGAACAACAGAATCTCGTGTTCTGTGGATGTAAACTTCTAAGCAATCATATTGCTTTCATGATCCAAATATAATTGAAAGTCATCCATCATCGTTCCTTCTCATGTGACTTTTTCACGATCCAAATCCAACCAAGAATCACCATTCATCTTTGCTTCTGAGATTTCATGATCCAAATCCGATGACAAATCCAGCATCGCGTTTGAAAATGAAATCGAAAATATAAAAACAAACGATTAAACTGAGATCATAATATGAACCAACAATGACAACTCACGAGCAAAAATAAGAAGAAACATAACTTTTACAACGAACGATTGATTAAAAAAACATCTACAAAAATACCTTCGAAAAACGAAGCTCCTGCAATTTCAGAAGCTTGGTCGTCGCACGAGATCAACAAGAATGTGTTCGAAATGACCATATCAAACACAATAGGAAAAAATCAACGGACGCTAAATTTAGAAAGTCTGAAAATACCATTTTTAAATACACACCAAATATTATGACGTGATCCTAAAATTTAGGGATTGATATTGGTAATCCAACGGCTGTGAAGATGGGCTCATTTTAACGCAAATGGGCACAGTGCCCTCTGGATAAAAATCACACACACACACACACACACATATGGATTTAATGGGGCTGCCCCTCCTCCTATTTCGGCGTGTTTTTTTATTTTTTTTTTGAAAAATAAAACAATGTATATTCATCCCTATATCCCTCCTATATACCATTCAAATTTCGTCAGAAACGGAGACTCCTACAGCCCTCATCGAGATGGTGTCGATTTAAAAAATCCTGTTACCGTTAAAAATGATCATCTAGATGGAGGCCGTAGGAGTCTTTGTTTCTGACGAAATTCGAATGGCATATAGGAGGGATATAGGGATGAATATACATGACGATATTTTTTGAAAAAAATAAAAAAAATGCCGTAAATGACGAGGGGGCAGCCATGTTGGCTACCCCAAGGGGGCAACCCCATTAACCCATATATATATAGAGACTCCTACGACCTCCATCCAGACGTTATTTTTTTAATGGTCGCGGGATTTTTTAAATCGACTCTGTTTGGATGGAGGTCGTAAGAGTTTCTGTTTCTGACGAAATTCGAATGACATATAGGAGAGATATATGGATGAATATAAATGATGATATTTTTCAAAAAAAAAAATAAAAAAATGCATATATATATATATATGGGAAAAATGTGTATGCCCCTTAGGGAGAGCTAACTTAGCATCCCTTTTTTCACATATTTTTTTTATTTTTTTTGAAATCTAATGTAATTCATTATTAAATCCCTATATTATGTCACTTAAATTTCATGCAAAACAGAGACTACTGCGACCTCCATTCAAACGGGGTTGATTTAAAAAATCTTGTTACTGTTAAAAAATTACTGTCTGGATAGAGACCGTAGGGGTGTCTGTTTCGCACGAAATTTTAATAGCATAATATAGGGATATAGTGATGGATATTCATGGAAGAAATTCTTAAAAAAATAAAGAAAAATGATGAAAATAGGCTGGGGCGGACCTAAGTTAGCTCCCCCAAGGGGGCAGCCCCATTTTCACCATTTCTTATTTTTTTTGAAAATTTCTTCTATGAATATTCATCACTATATCCCTATATTATGCTATTCAAATTTCGTGCGAAACAGAAACTTGTACGGCCTCCATCCAGACAGTTATTTTTTAATGGTAACATTATTTTTTAAATGGACCCCGTCTAGATGGAGGTCGTATGAGTATCTGTTTCGCGTGAAATTTAAATGACATGATATAAGGATTTATTAATGAATTTACACGGTTGTAGATTTAAAAAAAATAAAAAAATACATGAAAAAGGAGCGGGGGAGCTAAGTTAGCTCCCCCTAAAGGGCATAGATATTTTTCCCTATATAAATATGGGATAAATGGGGCTTCCCCCTAAGGGGAGCTAACTTGGCTCCCCCCACCCCATTTTCAAATTTTAAAATTTCTTCCATTATTATTCATCACTATATCCTTATATTACGCTATTCAAATTTTGTGCAAAATAGAGACTCCTACGGCCTCCATCGAGACAGTCATTTTTAACGGTAACAGAATTTTTAAATCAACCCCGTTTGGATGGAGGTTGTAGGAGTCTCTGTTTCGTATGAAATTTAAATGATATAATATACAGATTTAATAATAAATTTACACGGTTTTAGATTTAAAAAATAAAAAAAAATATGTGAAAAAGATGCGGGGGGAGCAAAGTTAGCTCCCCATATGGGGCATACACATTTTTCCCTACACACACATGGGGTTGATGGAGCTGCTCCGCCCCATTTTGGGGCAATTTTTTTTATTTTTTTTGAAAAATATCATCATGTATATGGATGAATATAAATGATGATATTTTTCAAAAAAAAAATAAAAAAAATGCATATATATATATGGGAAAAATGTGTATGCCCCTTAGGGAGAGCTAACTTAGCATCCCTTTTTTCACATATTTTTTTTATTTTTTTTGAAATCTAATGTAATTCATTATTAAATCCCTATATTATGTCACTTAAATTTCATGCAAAACAGAGACTACTGCGACCTCCATTCAAACGGGGTTGATTTAAAAAATCTTGTTACTGTTAAAAAATTACTGTCTGGATAGAGACCGTAGGGGTGTCTGTTTCGCACGAAATTTTAATAGCATAATATAGGGATATAGTGATGGATATTCATGGAAGAAATTCTTAAAAAAATAAAGAAAAA
Source organism: Ottelia alismoides (assembly GCA_037367405.1). Lineage (NCBI taxonomy): Eukaryota > Viridiplantae > Streptophyta > Magnoliopsida > Alismatales > Hydrocharitaceae > Ottelia > Ottelia alismoides. The sequence goes on from JAZKJV010010631.1 coordinate 284,832, forward strand.
TGATGAAAATAGGCTGGGGGGACCTAAGTTAGCTCCCCCAAGGGGGCAGCTGATGACGCACCTGACAATCGGGTTAAGTATGTAAATAAAATGGTCGTTGTGACCCAAATCACCAAGCACGGTCAATCGAGAAAATTGATAAAAACCACTCAGAAAATCAAGAAATTCAATGTAAGCGGTCTTCGCTATTCTTTTTACCTGGTATAGCGATCCAGGGTCGAACACAAGGAGCACGATTGAAAAACTAAGTAGTCAAATTTCAGAGAAGCTAATTTTTAGTGGTTTTTGAATTTTTATAATTTTTTAGAATTTTTAATATGTGAAGGAAAATAAAGAAAGTATAAACAAGCACACTTGAGCAATTTATTTAACACACCAAAATCAAGCAAAAATTCAAGGAAAATTGTTTTTATGCTTTTTGGGTTTTTAAGTGTTTTTGGTGAATTTTTGGGGTTTTTATGACGGGTAATTATTTTCTAAAAATCACACAATGCAAAGAGGGGAAGGTACTGTCCAGCAAGGCTTAAGACCCAAAAATAAAATATTTAAGGATTTTAAAAGGCCCTGAAGGTAATTTTCCTGTATACTAGATAGATTAAGGAAAATTTAGGCACCCTAATTATTGTTTTTGGATTTTTAATTTAATTATTATAACTTTTATGAGTTTTTGAGGGTTTTTCAATTTTTAGGGTTTTTACTCAATGGAAAATAGCCAAACTTGGCTAGAAAAGCAAACAGCAAGCAAACAACAGTATCTAATTTTTTTAGAATTTTTGGTGGGGTTTTTATATTTTTTTGGTATTTTCAAACCTAGACAGTAGCTAAAAAGTAGGTTTTTGAATTTTTTAAAAATACTCAATGAAATCAAAAAATGTCCTCAAAAATCCCTAAAATTCCCATACCATGGCAGGAGCCATGTGTCAAAATCTCATGGAATTTGGAGGTAATTTGATATTTTATTCAAAAATGAAAAGGGGGCACAGTGCACAGGGACGTAAGTGCAAATACCCGAGGATCTGGGGGCCCAGGTGCAAAATACCCAGCAAGTCACGCGCGTGGCGCGTGGCTGGGGCACTCAGGGGCCTCTTTGTAATAAAAACCCACTCCTGGGACCTTTTGGTAACTGGTACCAAAAAGTCCGAGGGTACGGGTGCAAAAAGCCCACTAAAATCCGCACATGTCCAATAAAAACGCTCACAGGGGCACAACTGCAAATACCATAAAATATTTCTTCATTTCATAACAACCCAGATCTACAGGATAAAAGATGTAAAAAGCCCAACTAAACACGTGACGAAGCACGTGGTCACATACACACAGGGGCATACATGCAAATAAAACTAAGCACAAGGTCCATCATGCAATTTACCCTACGAAAATAAAGTTCTAAAATATTTACAGGACTAGGACGAAAAAGACAAACTAAGAGGGGGGCCTAAGTAATTTACCCCTTTATTCGGCGACGGCCAGATGCGCGCCATGTGGAAGATCGGACGGTCCTAGGTGGCTGGCGCTTCTCTTCTTCAGCTCCTGGGCCCGATCGACGGTGCAGAGGGGGCCACGTGGAAGATCGGTCGGCTCAGGTGCGGTGGAGTCCCTCTCTCTGCTCTGACGGTCCAGATGCGCTCCTCTGGATAATCAACGGCTGTAGCTCCTCGGAAGATGGACGGCTGGGATTAAAACTGGAGCTTGGGAGCCATCGGACGGTGCTGGAGGATCGTGGAAGAACACGACGCCGGCGAACTTCGCCGGCCTCGTGCGTGAGCTGCAGTCCTCTTCAGCTGCTGCTAAGGATTGGAACAGGTCCGCGGTGAAGCCCCGCAGCTAGTGGTAGCCTCCGATGGCCCACCTGAGCCCTGGAGGGGCTCCGGCGAGCTCGGCGGCGGTGAGCCTTCGGCCTGAATGAGAGGGGGGCTCAGATGCCCTCCTCTTGCCCTGCAAAACACGCCAAAAGCTTCGCGGGTCGAGGGCAAAGTGCCTCGACCCAAAGAAGCGAAGTGAAAGTGGCTGGTGGGTCGGTGCGAAGGAGCTCTGGCGAGCTGGGGATGGAGGAGCTCGACTCCCAGCTCCGGGGCGAGCTGGGTTGAGTGACAGTGCGAAGAACGTGCGTGGAGGAGCGGCGAAGGCGTGTGGGGGTTCCGATGATCGAAATAATGCACGAGTAGGCCGGAATCAAGGGAACACGTCGGAGGATGGATTTGGGCGAAATCGGAAATTACACTAAATGGCTAAGCGAAATGGATACCTGGATGATGCGGGAGACTGGGCTGGAGCTTAGCTAGCTCCTGGTCGTCGCCTCGAAGGTCGTCACTGCCTGAGGCTCGAGCTCCGGTCGGGTGGCGGAGCACGGCGGCGCGAAGCAGCCGGATCAGTGACCGGGGCACCCTTTCCTCTCTGCAACAGGTGCAACCGCGAGCTGTCACCTCGGTGGTTGTTCTGGAGGTCACGGGAGTGAAGGTGGCGAGCCAAAGATGAGGCGCGGAGGCGGCGGAGGGAATTCTATATATAAGTGCAGGCTCGATTAGGGTTAGGCGACGACGGCTAAGGAAGGCATGGATTTCGCGGCAAAGAATCTGGCGAGGGATACGGATGATCGGCGAAGAATCCGGGCACGGGGTTTGCGTGGGCGACAGTCTGGAGACGCGTGGAAAATTCGGCAAAGGCGGGGCGGAGCGCATCTTCCAGAAAAGGAAGGAGTCCGCGGGGGAGTTGACCGGGGTCAACAATCCCCCGTGGACCAATCAGGAGCTGCCACGTAATCGATTTTTTTGTTTATTTAATTTAAGGTAGAAAAAGGCCGAATTAAGAAAAACTTAAAACATGAAATATTTTTCTTTTATTTTTTTTCTATTTTTTGGTGATTTTTAATTAATTTTTGGAAATAAAAATAGGGTAGTTATATATATAGGTATATGTACACTATATAGATTTTAATTTTTGAATTTTTTATTTGTTATTTTTGTGTATTTTTATGCCCATTTTATATTTTATTTATTTACATCATGAAATGAAGAACAACATGGTATTTTTATTTTATTTTAATTATTTATATTCATAGGTTAAATAAATAGTTATATACATTTATATACATGGTATATACACTGTATTTTTGTATTTTTAATTTTGTAATTTTTATTTGATTTTTGTTTTGTTTCTTTTTATTTATTTTATTTACAAAATATGCCATAGAATATTTACAAAAAGTTTAGAAAATAAATACATTTATTTTTAGGGTTAAATAAATAAGGAATGATGATCTATACACATGGTGAAAGGGCATTTTTGAATTTTTTTTTGATTTTTTAAATTTTTATTTTGTTTTTTTAATAGTCTCTAAATATACACAGAATATGTACAAGCATATTTTTGGGTGAGGAAAATATAATTTTATTTATTTACAGAAGTATATACACATGAGCTCCTATCTCCCTCTACTTTGTCTTTTATGCGGTCAGGCCCATGCTGAGCCCTCCCCTTGGGTCAAGTTGCTCAATATTTATTCTAAATATTTCCCTCTTTTTCTTTTTACTCTTTATTCTTTTATTTTTGCACAAAAACATGCTAATTACAGGTTTTTACACAATGCATGCTTTTGGTAATTATTTGTATTTACACATATCTACATGTATTTGCAAAGGTTTTTGTAGCTAAAATATAAGAATAAAGAGTGATGAATGGGTATTCATCACCCCCCTATGCTTAACTTTGCTAGTCCCTTAGCAAACACTTATTTGAAAAAGAAGTGAAAAAGAAAGAAAAAGAAAAAGAAAAAGAGGATGTACATGGATCAAGGTTGATTTATTAAACTTTCCTTCATTAAATTGAAATATGGAGCTCGATCAGATCTTTGGATTATTAATGTGTCGGAACCTTACTTAGACTTAAGCTTAAAACTCAACAGCCTCCAAGTTCCACCAATCTATGGGCAAGACTCCTCAATAAACCAGATCAGAACAAGTCTACATACACAAACTCTAATGACCATGAATCTTTCCGTGCGGTGTAAGTGATATGTGGCTCCCCACCTCAGAAGTAACAAAGAAACAACCTCCCTCAACCTGGTAACTCTAATGCCTCGGTCTAGCAACTCTTTCCTCGAGAAGCGGGGTATTCCCTTCTAAGTTCAAGTGCTACCGGCTCAAGAAGAGGGGGTAGAAGTATAGAGTTTTGGAAGCTTAGCCAGTGTAGCTAAGTCTCCCGCTGCAAGCTTCATGAGATGTAACATTGATACCATAAGCTTTTGCTTTATTTGACTATGTATACTCCGGTGGGGTTATTAAATTTTCAATCCGACCCACCACTTTTTTTGGAGTTCTTTTTGCATTTTTGCATATTTTTTTTCAAGAACTTCTGTACAACGTATCTACATGGTGCAACATATAAGAAATTTTCCCCTTGAGCCAGTAGACTATCCCTCTTTTGAAGCTTTATTGCAACCCACAGCTTCTGTCTTTAGCTTTCAACACCACTAGACCAAGTTGAGGTGCACTTCCTTCACTATAAGAAGAAGAGAGGTTCCGCCTAAAAGTACTACCCTCATATGCTACCCCAAGCCAAAGGAAACTGCCTCCTCACCACCTCATCCATGGAGAGCCATGTGTAAGTGCAGGTGCAAGTCAAGCCATTGTCTCTATGAGCCATGCGTGTGTTGTTAAGTGCTCTACTTAGGCTCATCAAGATGACATATGCTCATAGCCTAGTGGACTCAAAGAATTAAGTCCTTATGGACCTGAAAAGCCTTAACCCTAAGTCCTATAAGGTTCCTCTTAAAGTTAAGTGGATTAAGATCTTATTCAAGCTCCATTTCTCAATTTAATTCCAGGCTTAGTTTAAATGTCAACTCTCATCCAAGAAAAACTCTATACATATATTTACACAAGAGGCTATTTACACATATTTTACAATCATGCAAAATTTTTGAAAAATGTTTTGAAATCATGAATGAATGATGCATGAGGTGCAAGTTTTGCAAAATGATATTTACAAACATTTACACAAGATATTTGCAAACTTTTGATTTTCAAAACATTTTGGAAAAATTTTGTACTATATACATAATTTTTGATACAAAATACTTACACAAACTTTACACAAAAGATTTTTGAAATCATTTTTACAAAAATACTTTATACACTGGCTATGTATGTGCAAGGATAAAAGAGGTTTATGTACATGAAAATTTTTTTAAATTTTTGTGATTTTTAGCCATTTTATTTATTAACACACTCACACAAAGTACGAGTTATGGCTAAAGTATATATGAAATATATACACCCCCCTATACTTAGCTCGAACGATGTCCTCAGAGTGATCAAGAGCGATGAAGATGACATAACTCGTGCTTGGTATAGGGAAGTGAAAAGGAATGGATAAGTACAGAAATGAATAAATGAATAGAATACGAGGAACTCGGTGGTTTCCCCCTATACTTAGGATTAACTAATCCTAAGTATAGCAAGCTGTACATGAAGGGAAATCCGAGTGAAGAATATGCAGAATCTGCCCCCCCTATACTTAGGGTAAAATATCCCTAAGTATAGGCAACAAAAACAGGAGCAAAAAGAATAAAAAGAATACCCGCAGGTCCAACATCCCCCCTATACTTAGGGTAAAGTACACCCTAAGTATAGCATAATCACAGGATGAGAAAAGGATGTGGGACTAAAGAATAGAATGATATGGACAACTGGATCTATACAGGCGGAAAGAACAGTAGATATCAGGCGTGAGATGCAAAAGATGTGAGTCAAAAGACCACATCTCACGCAAAATGAATAGCGGCAATAATAACGTCCCGCGGCCCATGATCTAGAAATGGCTTGAGCCGCTGGCCGTTCACTCGAAAGGTACTCTCAGAAGATAACTCAGATATATCAATGCTACCGTTATCGTGTACCTTTCTGACCAAGTAAGGTCCCTTCCATTTGCTCTGTAGCTTTCCTGGAAATAATCTGAGCCTCGCATCAAACAACCATACTTTCTGTCCAATCTCAAAATGCTTGTGGCTGATATGAGAATCATGCCACTCCTTCACTTTCTCCTTATAATGTAGGCTGTTTGAGAAAGCTGTATCTCTAAGCTCTTCCAAGGCGGCTAGCTCTGCCCTCCTCTGGTCTCCTATACCATCTGGATCCATAAGAATATCTGTGACTGCCCAAAGTGACTTGTGCCTCAGCTCAACAGGTAGATGGCACGGCTTGCCATAAACGAGGCGAAAGGGAGATGTACCCAATGGAGTCTTGAAAGACGTCCGATATGCCCACAAGACCGAGTCCAAAAGCTGTGACCAATTCTTTCGGTCAGGGCGGACGACTTTCTGCAAAATATTCTTGATCTCCCTATTCGACACCTCAGCTAGACCATTTGTCTGTGGATGGTATGGTGTGGCAACACGATGGTCTATGCTGAACTCGCTGGCAAGGGCCTTCACCTGGTCGTTGATGAAATGAGACCCCCCATCAGAAATTAGAACTCGTGGAACCCCGAACCGCATGATGATGTGCTTCTTCAAAAATCTGCAAACTGTCTTCGCATCAGCGGCTCGGGCGGGGATAGCCTCAACCCAACGACTAACGTAATCTACGACCAACAGAATGTACTCGAATCCCTGACTCTTAGGGAATGGACCCATGAAATCGATGCCCCATGCGTCAAAAACCTCACAGAAGTGAATGGGCTGCATCGGCATCATATCACGTTGTCCACAAGTGCCCATCCTCTGACAGTCAGTACACCTCTTCACGAACTCATCAGAGTCCTTGAAGAGTGTAGGCCACCACAAGCCGGATTGGAGCACTTTCTGTGCCGTTCTCCTCCCAGAATGATGTCCTCCTGCCTCAAGCTTGTGGCAGTAAGTGAGGACACTATGATGCTCCTCCTGAGGAATACACCGACGCCAGATGCTATCCCCTCCTTCGTGGTAAAGGATGGGATCCTCCCAGTGGTAGGACTTGGCCTTCGCAAGGAAGGTCTCAAGCCTCTGCCTGGGCCAATCTTGTGGGACTTTCCCAGCAACGAGAAATTTCACAATATCGGCATACCACGGGAGTGAGGTGATAGCAAGGATCGCCTCATCTGGGAAGGTATCATGAATGGGATCAATCTGCTCAGAATCCTCAGGCTGCTCTAATCGGGAGAGATGATCCGCCACCACATTCTTGACTCCAGGCTTATCCTTGATCTCAATGTCGAACTCCTGGAGTAGAAGGATCCATCTAGTAAGTCTGGCCTTGGCATCCTTCTTTGACATGAGGTACCTGATGGCGGTGTGGTCAGTATACAAAGTCACTCTAGATCCAATGATATACGATCTGAACTTATCTAGGGCAAACACTACTGCTAGCATCTCCTTCTCCGTGACCGTATAATTCCGCTGGGCAGAATCCAATGTGCGGCTAGCATAGTGTATGGCAAATGGAACTCCGTCCCTCCTCTGTCCTAGCACGGCCCCTACGGCAAAATCAGAGGCATCCGTCATGATCTCGAATGGGAGAGACCAATCGGGTGGCTGAAGGACAGGAGCCTCAATAACACGCTGCTGGAGAGTCTCAAAGGATGAAAGACACTTGTCATCGACAAGGAACTCGGTGTCTTTCGTCAAGAGGTCAGTCAACGGTCGGGCAATCTTGCTGAAATCATGAATGAATCTCCTATAAAAACCAACGTGCCCCAGAAATGACCGTAGCTGCTTTAAATTGGACGGCGGTGCGAGTTTTCTAATGACGTCAACCTTGGCCGGATCAACCTCCATGCCCCTGTTGGAGATGATGTGGCCAAGCACCGTCCCTTGAGTCACCATGAAGTGACTCTTCTCCCAAGACAGAACCAAGCGGGTAGCAATACATCGCTGGAGCACTCGGTCTAGGCAGTCAAGACAGGAATCGAATCCGTCGCCGTAAACCGAGAAGTCATCCATGAAGACCTCCAAACACTCCCCTACCATGTCCGAAAAGATCGACAGCATGCACCTCTGAAAAGTCGCAGGGGCATTGCATAGCCCAAATGGCATGCGTCGAAAAGCATATGTGCCGAAGGGACAGGTGAAGGTGGTCTTCTCCTGATCCTCAGGAGCGATGGCCACCTGATTGTAGCCCGAGTACCCATCCAGGAAGCAATAATGGCTCTTCCCTGCCAGTCTCTCTATGATCTGATCAATAAAAGGCAGGGGGAAGTGGTCCTTCTTGGTGGCCTGGTTGAGTCTCCTGTAGTCAACGCAGACCCTCCAAGAGGTGGGTACTCGTGTAGCAATCTCCTCTCCCGACTCACTGATCACAGTCGTGATGCCAGTCTTCTTGGGCACCACATGCAAGGGGCTAACCCACTTGGAGTCGGAAAGGGGATAAATAAAATCTGCACTCCACCATTTTGATATTTCCTTCATGACAACTTCTCTCAGGTTGGGGTTCAGTCGCCGCTGGAACTCACGCGACGGCTTTGCCCCTTCCTCGAGATAGATATGGTGGGAGCACAACGAGGGACTAATCCCATGGAGATCTGCTACGCTCCATCCAATTGCCTTGCGGTTCTTTTCAAGAACCTCCATCAGACGGGATTCTTGTTCTCCAGTCAGATCGGCGGAGATGATGACTGGGTACATCTCAGACTCTCCCGCAAGGAATCGATACTTCAGCGAAGTAGGGAGCGGCTTTAGCTCTGGACAGCTGGGTGCTGGCAAATTTGGCTTCTGAAGAAGATGTGTGTATGCTGACAATTCTACCAAATCTGCCTGGGAAAATGATAACGAACTCTCACAAACTGGATCTGGAGAAGGCGGGTCCTCTGCATTGTCTCTAATCTGCTCTGCCTCTACCTCCTCCTCATCTGTAGGCTCAGGTGGATCCAGGTCTGGCATCTGATCATCACAATCTGCCCAATCAGACTCTGAATCCGAGGGATCTGTATCAACTGCGGTGGCATCAGTACCACCGTAGAGCAAGGTGGCCTCAGTACCACCATCACTGAAAATCGTGTCGCGATCAAGGTCCGACTCTGCTGACTCAATAGTATCCTGAACCAGGGCTGTGCTCTCCTGAACCTAGGGGGCATACACATTTTACCCTATATATATATGGGTTAAATGGGGCAGCCCTCTGCGAGTAGCCAACTTGGCTACACCAACTCTTATTTTCCCCTCATTTATTTATTTCTTTAGAAAATAAAAATTTGTAAATTCATAATTATATCCCTCTAATATTGTATTAAAATTTCGTCAGAAACAGAGACTCCTACGGCCTCCATCCAAACATGGTCGATTTAAAAAATCCTGCGATCGTTAAAAAAATAACGTCTGGACATAAGAGTCTCTGTTTCTGACGAAATTTTAATATAATGTTAGAGGGATATAGTGATGAATATACACATTTTTATTTTCTAAAGAAATAAAAAAATGAGAGAAAAATAAGGGTGGGAGTAGCGAAGTTGGCTACTCCCAGGGGGCAGCCCCATTTTACCCGATATATATATCGGTAAAATGTGTATGCCCCCTAGGGGGAGCTAACTTAGCTCTGCCACCCTTTTTTCATAATTTTTTTATTTTTTTTGAAATCTAAAATCGTGTAAATCTATTATTATTTCCATATATTATGTTATTCAAATTTCATACGAAATAGAAACTCCTACGATCTCCATCCAAACGGGGTCGATCTAAAAAATCCTGTTAACATTAAAAAATTACTGTTTGGATGGAGGCCGTAGGTGTCTCTGTTTCATACGAAAGTTTAATGACACAATATAGGGATATAATGAAGAATATTCATGAAAGAAATTTTCAAAAAAAAATTAAAAACATGGAGAAAATAGGGCGGGGGTAGCTAAGTTAGCTACCCCTTGGGGGCAGCCCCATTTTACCCTATATATATATATATAGGGGTTGATGGGGTTACCCCCTGGGGGCAGCCAACATGGCTGCCCCGCCTAATTTGTGGGCAAATTTTTTTTAAAAATATCGTCATGTATATTCATCCCTATATCCCTCCTATATGCCATTTAAATTTCGTCAGAAATAGAGACTCCTACGGCCTCCATCCAAACATGGTCGATTTAAAAAAAATCTGCGAATGTTAAAAAAATGGCGTCTGGATGGAGGCCTTAGGAGTCTCTGTTTCTGACGAAATTCGAATGACATATAAGAGGGATATAGGGATGAATATACATGGTGATATTTTTCCAAA